>PNEQ01001079.1:2958-130719 GCA_003012365.1 Medauroidea extradentata | reverse complement strand
GATGGGGGCTTCAAATACCTTCGACAGATCAGTGTAATGCACAGCGGGGTTGCCTACGCTGAGTTTTCATTGCGCTCCCCTACGAAGACGGTACATTTCCGCCTACGGGTTTATAGTTAAAAAGTGCTTGTTTTGGCTCGTACTACCTGCCCTCAAGCGTTGTATCATGAATTAATATACACCCTGTATATATATGTATACACACATACACACACACGTATTAATCCAACTTAAAAATAATGGCAATATTTTTAGAATATTTATATACTTAAGTTTTCCATTTATTTTCGATAGCAAACTGTTAATATTTATTTTTGGTTTTACAATTCTTCAGATAGTCTCATAAATCATCAGCCAATTACTAACGTGTTTCAAACGTTAGCATTCTTCACGTTATCACAAACGGACCTCAGACATAGTCGCCATATTATATATGAAACCTTATGTCGTTTGGAAGGTACAAAATGCACAATGGTCTGTAATGACTTTGCTCGCATTTAAACTCAAGTCAATGAAGTTAAAAAAGAATGGTGTAAGCAGTGTTGTACCATCTCGACGAAGCAATGTGTGTCCCGATTTCTGATCCACCATGAAATGAGAAGGAATGTGTCGCAGACTGTTTACAATTGTAACTTAATATATGTTTATCATACGAGTGTCGTGAATACTAGCTCCGGTGAGGCGCCTTCGGCTGATTCGCACATTGAAGGCCTTCCGACGCATCAAGGGCGCAATAAAAACAGTATTTTTTCCTGCTTGCTGTCACACATAGTCAATCTTTTTCATGCGTTTTCAAGTCTTTAAATGCTTAACTTTTCAGTGAAAGGTTCGAAGGATTTTTATGGTTAATTTTTCATAGATCGGTATTGTTCCCTTGCTGTTATTTCTATTATATTTATTTAAATTTACCTCGTATATACTGTATGGTTGGTATCATAATTCAGTAACTACTTTTACATATGATCTTGTAGTAATTTTTTCAGAAATTAAGTTTTTTATATTAGTATTTTCTCCAATGAGTTTATTTTATGTACTCTTTATGCCCGTTGCTATCTGCTTGATGCAGGCTAAAAAAATTCTCTAGAACACTCTTATCCGGTACAATCTTTACAAAATTATTGAAAATGTTTACAACCTTTAACAATTCTGTTGATAATGGAAAAATAAAAATTACATGAGTGATAATTTTGGCGGAGTGATATTTGAGGAACAACCATAATTCGTTGATTGTTTCGTCACAGCATGAAATGAAAATGTTAACATTCCTCTTGTATCGATATTTTAGTTAATTAATTTTCTTTGTACACGTTTACAACGAAGGTATGCAATTATCTTCATTTTAATGTTTGTATTTATGAGATTCTGTAACGGCACTGATGCTTGAGGAATGAGTTACTTATGTTATTGTGAAATTATATTATAGAATTGGATGATGACGACATAGTAGCTCAGGCCTTAATATTTATGGCTGCTGGCTATGAAACGTCATCGAGTGTACTGAGATCGACCTTGTTCGAGCTGGCATTGAACCCAGCCATTCAAGACAAACTGCGGAGAGAGACTGAAGACGTCCTGGAAAAACACGATCACAAGGTCACATATGACGCCATAGCCGAGATGACTTACCTGGACATGGTAGTTTCTGGTAAGAACCGTCACTTAACCGATAATTTTTGTAATCTAACGTAATACATCACATTAACGTCTTTAAGACTGCTTGTTTCTATTTACGCTATTTTTCGAATATTACCTTTTTATATCCAAAAAGGTATCTTATCGTGGGTTTAATTCAACAACTAGATAATTGGGTAGCTGTAAACATACTTGTGACACTCAGAATAGCTTTTGTCGTTCACAGAGTTATTTGTTAAAACGCAAATTTGTGTTACAACAATAATCTCAATTAACACCTCTATAAATATATAGGGCCTACACAACAATTGGAACACTCATAAGGGTTAGACATTTTCAGATAACTAAAATTTGGAAAGTTATACCTAGTTCTAGCACTAAACTCACAATATATCATAAAACTGCCACATAGATGTGTTGTAAATTGTTTTTGCTGTATAGCATAATTTTTTTTCGATACAATTATTATGTAATTTTGGCACAAATATAGACTTAAGGCATTTTTTTCTGTAAGTCTTTTTTGATTTGTTTTGAAAAAATAAGGATTCATAGCAGAAACTGTTTCCAAGATATCTACGTGACGGTTTTACGATATCTGCTCCCTCTTAGAAATTAAAAAACAATATTCGCAAAAAACAGCGTAAATAGGATTCATTTGCATAAAATATATTTATTTTGGTAAGAATAAGGCCTCCTTGACGAAATAAAAGTCCTAGGTTCAGTTTTCGTACGTACAAAAATTTTTCTGAATCAAAAAATGTTTGATTTGAATTGAATTTTCCATTGTCATAATTATTAATGGCGAATGACTGAAGCAAATTCATTGCATAACTATCCAGATGAATATTTGGTGTTCCAAAACATGCTTTTCGCTTAACGTTCTTCATAATTTTATCATCTTTATTATACTTAAATTTTGCAGTTACAGATAAAACCAAGTCAAGAAAGTGATTTAAGGTCAAGGTCCCTTTAATGTTGGCAGTCGCTTAAGTGAAATTTGTTTGAATTTATGGGCAGTGTTGATTTTTGAATATTTAAGCGGCAGTTTCCTGTATTCTTACGATGAAAACAGTTTTCACCGAGTCCAGGAAATTTTTTAAGGCTGTGGGGCATCATTACAGCAGTACATAACATGTTACTATGCCACACACTACACCACTAACACACAGACAATAGGAACAACTGTGATACAGCAACATGATCCTGCCAGCGCGCAATCAACCATACGTCATGTATTGCCAACTGTAGCGCAGAAACGGTGCGTTTTTTTACCTATGTTCATATAAGACTTTTTGTTCCTCTACACGTGAGGATTGTTTCTCTAGAATATTGACATGGAAATTTGCAACATCCTGTATACTACTTTGAATAGGTATAAAAATACCGGGTAGCAAGGGAACAAGTGGTTGGTAGTTCGGACTGCCTTATTTGATCCACCCATGTGCGCCCATCAGAGCTCTGCTGTTCAAATCAGTTATTGACAGAAAATTTTCCGAGAGTTAAAATATTTACGCTTGGTTTTTACGTGCCTGTCTAATGCTAGTAAAAATATATAGATTTTATATTTACTTACATTACAATACCTGTGTGCAACACGGTAATATTTTTTAAAATGTGTTGTAGATACTTTTATAATATCGCATGCTTTCATTTTAAAACTAACTTTTTTTTTTGCTTCTATAATTTCAGAGGCTATGCGTAAGTACCCGCCACTGTATTTTGTGGAAAGGGAATGTCTTGCGGACTACAAACTTGAAGGAACAAACGTTACTATAGAAAAAGGGACACCAATTATTATTCCAATATTCAGTATCCACTACGATCCTGACATTTATCCTGATCCTGAGAAGTTTGACCCTGAAAGATTCAATGCCGAAAATAAACGCAGTCGGTCATCTTTCGCTTATCTACCTTTTGGCGAAGGACCAAGAAAATGTATAGGTAAGTAACGCATTAGAATACAATTAGAATCGTTGCATATAATATAAACACAAAAACAAGTCTTAAACAGCCAAAATAAAAGAATGAAAAGAAATTTAATTTTTTCACATTACTTATTGCTTATAACTTTCTACAATGTTTCCGCAATGTCTTGTTACCTCCTGTATGTAGTTTATGCATATTGTTATTGTATTATGATGTTATGGTATCTTGTGTTGTAACATAACCTTAAGTATCCAGTGGATCCGTTTGGGCTCCTTCATTCCCATGGTAGAGAATAATTTTGCGCCAAGTTCTGTGAGACATCTTCCGAAGTATTTGCGGGTTGATACGAGCAAAAGCAAGTCAATGCTTCTTTGAGTTCATCTGTGGTTTCGTAGCACTGCTGTGCAACACACACCTTTATGAAGCCCCAAAGGCTATTATCACACGTCGAGAGATCTGGGCTTCGAGGTGGCCATTCAAGTGGAGCAGGCAGCACTGCTGAACCTCGGCCAATCCAACGATTTCGAAAGACCTCGGCAAGGTGTTCTCTAACAGGGATGGCATAATGAGCTGGCGCTCCATCCTGTTGGAACCACACATCATTCAGAATACCAAGTTCCTCCAGTTGTGGCACAAACCAGGTTCGCAGCATGTCCAGATAAGTCGTATGGTTTACTGTTCAATCAAAGAAATATGGTCGATGGTTCATTGCAGCCCATATCATGACATGTGGAGGATTATGTTCCAATTTTTCGACATAATGTGGATTTTCCTTGGACAAGAACACAACATTCCGTGATCGACAGCTCCGATAGATGGCACATGCATAATTGAAAATGACCTTTCCATGTTTTGGGATTGTGTCTATAAAGTCTGAAGCAGCAACGCACATGCATCCCGTCTGCGGACTGATAACTCCTGAACGAACATGGGGCAATATGCGTGAAGATGCAAGTCGTTCTTCCTGTGTTTATACAGTGTCGATCGCGGTATTCCAAGCTCCGCTGATCGTTTGCGGAGCGACTTCTTTGGTGATCTCATTACTGATTCCTCGACTTCCTGACATTGTTGCACTCTGGTTGAAGGTCTTCCAGTTCGTGGTTTATCTTTGATGTTGCCAGTTTCAAAGAGTTTGTGTTCCCAACGCAAGCTACAAGGAAATCTTCTCATCATATCAATTTAAAGTAACACGCGTTAACTTAAACTTTTGACCAAAAATAATTTCTTAAAAAAAATGTGCATGACACCACTTGTATGAAATATTTTTACATCTTCTCGGAAACAACATATTGTGTTGTAGCTACTATTTTGTACAGAGTCCATTACTAAATACCAAATATAATATTCAAAACAGCAGATGGAGGAGAGATAAAAACAGCCTTTCTCGTTTGTTACATATTTCAGAGTGTGTTCAGTGTATGAAATAACAGGTTTTTTCTTTTGGTTGCTCTTGATTGACGACTGGAAGTTCGAAATTCTCAGCAATTTAACTATCACATTTTGCACTGCAGAATTTTTACTCAAGAATAACATTCCTCCATAGTGAGACAACGGTTTCGAAATGTGGGAAGTAAGATTCGGGATTTTTTAATAATCTCGCAACTACTCAATAATCGGGCCCCGTGTCCGGTATTGTTCTCTACCGTATTTGATCTAAATCGGTATATTTGTATTTTATATAGTTAATAATCTTTTTTATTAAAGTATATAGGTTCCTTCCGACTGCATAATTTACCTTACACTCGCAAACGTCAAGTGCTGCGTCCAAAGAGGTTAGGCAATTCCCTTCGTTTGCCGTTACGCGCGGAAAAACACGATTTCGTTGAAAATATACCTTTAGCAGGGTTTTTTGAGTGCTCACTTTATCCCGAACTGCCTATAGAAACAAAGTGTAATGTTGAAATAGTTCCCTCAGTAACATGTATAAAAATCAAGACTCTGACTGTAAATTAACTTACTTTTTTTTTCTCGCGAACTTTAAAGCGTTTGGCGAAATTACCGCCGACGGAACCTGTCTGTCAATATTGATTATTGAATTAAATAGATAATGTGTAAAATATACACAAAAATCAGCACTCAGACTTTAAGAAAAATGTACCTTTAGCACCCGGTACCTGCAAAGTGGCCGGCGGCCCAAGCTAGCAGGTATCTATATCTACATAGTATATACTAATACTAATCTGTACAACAGATTTTGTTACTCAGAAAATAAGTAACGTCTGATGGTCCTGGGATCTTGCTCTACAACGAGGAATGAAATACGGTGGAACTCTAGAACATTTTAGGGTTTATTGACTAAAGTGGTAACATTGCAGACGTAATATATCATTTCTGAAATTTGATTACCAGGGGCACCCTTTGAGCGAACCACGAAAAAACTTACATAACAAATTATAACAACTTCCCCGTAACTGATAAACAAACGTCCATCTCAGCTTCCATCTTGAAAACGAGTGCACTACCGAGCCCACAGAACCGAGACTGTTTAACACAACACACGTCCGCCTCGGCCTACATTTTGAACGAAAAAGCCTCCTTCGCGGACAAACTACAGGCATCGCCCGTCAGTGGTGCCGCCCCGTGGCCATTACAAGAATCAATTAAAAATAATTACGTTTATCACAATTAACACAACATTTTAAGTGGTAATATTTGCAATTAACTCCAAATATTAACAGTTTAGTTTTCATACAAATTTTATAAATTTGTATTAAGTAACGATTTGTTACTAAGTGAAAGAAAGATTAAATTCAAAGTATATACGACCAATCAGAAACAATCTGTTATTCTATTTGTTGTCACCAAATATGGCGGCAATTTCTTAACGGTCGTCTTTATAGGCCAGTCTTGCTCTACGTTATAATAAGTTTTCTTGGAAAGTGTAAATGTAGCCTGGTATCTCTGTCCTTCTTACACTCCAAGCTTAAACAGTTAATATAACTTCGTTAAATACAATTTACAGACAATTCTAGCAAAAAAACATATTGAAAAATAACTAAAACCCAGATAGAATCATATAAATTGTAAATTAAGAATATTAACATTATTAAGAAAACTGCTACTGCAAAATTATTTTAATTTACCGAATTAAATGTTACTTATTTTAAGTAAAACTAGTTTACAGTTACTTTAAATATTAATAAATTTCTACTGACGTGCTTTCTCTTAACAAATTATATTACAATTAGAATTTACACAAAACTCTCAGATACCATCGTTGGAGAAACATCGAGGTCTACATTACAAGTGGCAACCAAATATATTAAACAAACATACTGAAGACTATTAACGTGTGAAAATGAATCTGGGGCTTGCCCTTGGCCAAGCTACAGTACGTATATGTAAGTGTATATATACATACACACATACATTTGTCAAATTATGATATATTTAATTAATAATGTCGTTGAAAAATTTTGTTGCAACTGATAGGACATACCGTCTATGCTCAAAACACATTTGAATAATTCGCGCAACAATACAGAGCCTAGAGCATAGGCAATCCTGCGAACAGCCATGTGAAGTGTTCAGCGTACAGACAATGGTGGACATTCGCTCTAAAACAACAAGTACAATTCTGTTATTAATCGAAGATCAGTTTGTTGCTAGTATTCTGCGTACATATCGTAGCAATTGTGAACGAAAATGGTAGGTTACAAGCAGCTGAAACACGTGTAAATGGTTTTGTGTTCGTCATGCTGATAATAAACCAAACACGAATAGCTTCGTGTGGTAATACTTGTAAAATAATAGTTCAGCGTCAGTATCAATGTTGTTTCTCTAAATCATGCCATATACCAATAGTCAGAATTTTAAAAGTAATTCATTTGCATAAGCGTTTAGGATCCCCACACGATGCAGCAATAAATCGAGCATGTTACATCTTTGAAAATGTCGTCGGTCATGATATTCTTTTCATTTGTACCATAGGTGAAATTGCAAACAGTCTGGTTGAAATAAACAGTTTTCGGCAAACACCTTAAAGAAGTAGCATGCGTGCGTAACAGACAGAGAGTGTCGAGCCGTACAGGCTACTTGCAATACACATGCAGAAGTAGTTGTGCGGGTTGCAGTCGTGGGTGAGATAGATTTAAAAAACAAAGTATTACGTGATAGGAATGCATGCCACTGTTTCGTACACAAGTATTGAAATTAAACAAATAAAGACATTAATAGCCCCAAAAAACGACAAACGTAAAAGTATTTTTATGACTTTGGAATAAGCAACTCGAATAAAGGATTTCTTGTAGGAATACTGACAGAATGAATGATAGATTTGGACGTCTTGTAGCAGTTAAGATTTTGAGAGCCAACGAGGGGTGATATGGTGTGAACATGGAGTTGTACTGGGAATGGTGGATAAAAAAAAATTGGAGATCCACGATAAAAGCCATCAGCCAACGTCATCGTACCGACACGATTACCACTTATGAAAATTGGTGAGACCCCCGGGGTAATCAAAACCGTATCGCCTTTTAGGGAGGCAAGCATCGTGACCATTAGACCGCTGGTATAATCTCACGAAGTTATTCGTGTTTGGTTTATTATCAGCAAGACGGACACAATACTATTTACACATGTTTCAGCTGCCTGGGACCCACCATTTTCGTTCACAACTGCTACGATATATACACAGAATACTAGCAACAAACTGATATTTGACTTTAACAGTATTGTACTTGTTGTTTTAGAGCGAATGTCCACCATTTCTGTACGCTGAACACTTCACATGGATGTTTGCAGGATTGCCTATGCCCTAGGCTCTGTATGTCTGCGCGTATTATTAAAGTGTGTTTTGAGCATAGACGGTATGTCCTAGACAGTTGCAACAAGAGGACCTTTTTTGTTACCATCTTCAAATGTTCGAAGATCCTGACGATAAAAAAGTTGTATGCAATTAGAGGGTAGCCACCCCTATTATTTCCAACATTAAGTATAGACGAAAAATGCAAAATAAAATTTCTGCTTGTTTTTTTTTTTTTTTTTTCATAAGGAATCACCTGTCGCAGTTTGTCGGTGTTGTTCAGTAACATTCTGTATAAGGTTAGCCTCAAAGAATATTTGTGTACTCAATTAGACATTGACTGTTCATTGACTGCTCGCTGACACAACAGTGATTCCATACGTTTGTATGTTTAGGTCAGCATTTAATTGCTTCTGTGTTATTGGTTCAGCTTCCTCCAGGAAGTGTCAAATACAGTACGTCAAGAGCCAAAAGTAACACGAACTTAATGTTGTTATATATGTATATATATATATATACACACACACACACAGTGGTGGTTACAATGGTTGTGAATGAGGTAAGCGCAGTGGCTTTACATATAGTGTAGGTGTGTATGTATTCTCCGTCCACTTTTAAAGCCACGATCAATCATTTCTACTGCTTTGCGATAGTTATTTTTATTCCTAATTGAGAGCTGACACCGCAAAACTGTTCCCCAGTTTTGTTAATAATTGTTTCCACTATGCAGTCGAATTTTTCTAGGTAAAATAATATAAACACATGGCTAATTAGTTCAGTAATAAGAATTCCTTAATTGCATAATTAGCTAAAACGATTTTGTCTCGAAAAGCAGTTATCATAGTGTAAACTGTTTGTAACAAAGCTAGGTAACAGTTTTCCGATATCTGCTATAGTTCAGGATTATAGATTTACTATCGTAAAAGCAGTAGAAATGTTAGCTCATGGCCTATCCTTACCCCTCCCTCGAGAAAATCGTAGAACCGCCAGTGTACATGCGCGCGGTTTACGTACAGGGATTGTTGCGAAAATTCAATTAGTAATTCATTGCTGTACTAGCTCAGCCAGTAAATAATTATAGAGTAAATCCCTGAAGAAGAATCTACTTTGGATAGTTTACTCGCCAGTTCGGTGATTGCGTGTAATGGTGTCCTGACATATGCTTGAAAATGAGAGAGGGGAGAAAGCGTGACAGGCAGAGAGAGACAGAGAAGTGCTGAATCAGGCGAGCGGCCGATCTTATCCGATGACAGCCGAATGTCCTGCACAGAGTAAGCGGCTGGACCGAAGTGTAAAGCTCAGTACACACGGGCATCTTTCTTGTACAAGAAGGTGAACACTTTCTTGTTCACCTCGACTAGTAGCGAACTTCTATCGTGTGAACGGCCACCGAGCATACTAGTGACTACGCATACAAGGATTTGTATACTAGCTAGTGCGGTACAGGGACGGTACTATTTTTCATTATCTTTCTTGTACTAGTCGAATATAAACAAACAATTTTTATGCACGCGTGAATGTTTTTGAATAAAATAGCTTACAGATACGAAGAATTTTGAAATAAATAGGGTCTTAGCTGAACAAAAGATGCTATTAAAGGAATATTTGCTGATCCTGCGCCATGTAACTTTACATTTAGATATAATCAACGAGAACAATAATTCCATTTTTATAATTTGAAGCTTTTTTTCGGTGCAGGTACAAAAAATTTTGCTCTTATTACCTCCAATACTTGAAATGCGGTCTTAAAATATGTATCCAAAATATTAATGGTGTACACCAGATTGTATAAGAAAGTTGGCCGCGTGAACTAAACAATCAATTTGGTAGGATACTAGCTAGAACACTAGCTAGTGTTCCCTTTCTTGTAAACATTCAATGTACAAGAAAGATGCCCGCGTGTACTCGGCTTTAAGGGAGATGGGGACCCAAAATAGTGACTTTTCAAATCGTCAAAAATATTTTTCTAACTTATCAAAAATCAAGGCTCGACAATCCTTAGATGATACTTTGTACATCTTGTTACATTATTCTACAGACACAGACTTTTTTACTTTTGGGGCACTGACGGCAGATAGAGATAAGAATGTGAAATTTGGTCAGGCCAAAAAAAACTGTTTTAAATGTTTTTTTTGTATAATTAGGGTCAGTTTGTAAAAAGGAACATTGTAGTTTCGGAGTAGAATTCTAGGTCAAAGTGTCAAAGCTTGTTGTTCATAACAAGTATTAGGCTAATTTATTCTTGTCGTTGTGGCTAAGGAACCATAGCTATACACAATTAGCACACCAGTTCCATGAGAATTTGGTTCTTCTGAACTGAGTTACAGTAGTTTTGCTTCCAATAAAACCTCTGTGCTAAAATTAAGGCTTTGCTATACTCTTCGTACTCACGGTATTTAGTGAGTGAGTGGGTGAGAAAGAGATTTTTTGGTCAGCACTTAACACCGAGGTCTTCAGCGCTGGTGAGAGATGACGAGTTGAGTATGAAGCGGTGGAGGAAACGAGAAATCCCCGAGAAAATCTACCGACCAACGGTATCGTCCGACAAGATTCCCACATGCGAAAACCCGGGGACCGACCGCGACCTCCAAAGTATTTAGGAAATTAAAACTGAAATATCCACGTCAAGTGAGTCAAGGAATGCTTTCTGTCCACAGGCATGCGATTCGGCTTGATGCAAGTGAAAATGGGCTTGGTGCAAGTTTTGAAAACATTCCAAGTGAGACCCTGCAAGAACACTCCAGGAGCTCCACTTGAAATGAAGACGTTTTTTGATATGTTATCTCCTAAAAAGGAAATAGTTCTGTCTTTCACGAAGCTGAAGTAAAAATCATTATAAAAAGTATCTGTATACAGTGACTTAACTACGCTATATTAAAACACGTCATGTATGTCAAATACAATCTAAGAAGACATTAAACATTATAGACACTAACATTTTCTCGTCATGTTCGCAACGATTGTACTTGTAGTCATTTCCAGGTATGTTTTTTTTTTCTGTGGATTTCACATTAAGATTCTGAAATGTATTTTTTTTTGTTAATACATAATAAACTTTTTTTTTCTCGTTTGGGTTTTGAAAATTTGAACTCCCAAAATTACGAAATATAATTTTAGAATAGTGACCTTGATGAAACCGCTTTTAGTATTGCCATGGACTGTACAATCAATGAATGAAAATTAATATTTTTATGTGAGTAGCAAGAACTGAAGGTCGCTCTCAAATCTTTGTAACATGAGACTACTACGAACCGGCGTCACCAGTTTTGTTTCACTACAAATAACTAAATTCAGTTACGATGTTGACTCTGCATTTAATGGTGTAACTAGTGTCTATTTGTATGTTCGAGGACAGTGACATTTTTTGATACAAAATAAAAAAAATAATAATTACCCAAAAATAAGAGAAAATCTCTCAATTTTAACATTATTTCACATTCAACCACCACCGATAAATCTGCAAAATAAAATGGTAAAAATTATTTTTGAATATATTTGATGAAATAAATACAAAAGTGAGACATGCAGCTGCCGTGAAATATTTATCACAATATATAACCGCTGGCATTTTGTCGCTAAAGCAGCAAAGCGTTTATCAATACATTTCCTGCCACAACCAAACTAGCGGTATTATAATTTAATTTCTCATAGTTGTTGAATTAGCCGATATAATGCGTTCCAATGTCGTTTTACAATCCACGAAGCAAGTGAAAAATGTAGATTTCTTACTCAACGTGAAAAAAGTTATTTTATCATTAAAGTTTTTTAATTATATGGTGACTAAAATGAACGCAGGTGATAACAACAAAAACAAATCTCTTGAAACCAACTCGATATATTAAAGAAAACTATATAATACATCATATCGAGATGTAACCAATGTTTGCAGTGCATAAATTTTAAAAAAGATATTTTTAAAAAGGAGCGAGGGAAACAAATTAAATATAAAAAATATAAATATTATAAAATAATATTAGGAACATAAGCGATATAATTGATACAACAGAATGCCTGGATGGTATTAAACAAATTATAATAAATAAAAGAAAAAACCTAGAGAAAAATATGTTAAATTTAAATTTACATTTTTCGGCTCAATGTATACGGGAATTAATTTCTAATGTAGAATATCAAGAAACAGCTTTTGAAACTAAAAATTAAATTAATTTAAAAACCATTGATTTAGATGACTACTACGAGTGAAATATTAAAAAATTTAGAAACATAAGTTTCAAACATATAAAAGCAGCAAATGAAATAAACAAAATTGAAGAAACAAAATCATCTAATTGGGTATTAAACGAAATATTAGATTTAGTATTAAGAAATAATAAATTCAATCCACTAAACGGATCTTCTTATGTTGATCTTCCACAAAAAATTAATGATAAACATGCAAATATAAATGTTCAAAATAATGATCAAAAATGTTTCTTATGGTCAATTTTATCAGCAATTTATACTGCAAAATTTTTATCCTGAAAGAGTTCAACATTATTATCTACTAGCAGGTTCCCGAACTTTGCTTGCGGTGTTTTCAATATAATGCGATAGTATTTCTTAAACCAAAGAGTTTTGAAAAGTGCTAAATGGGGCAAAATAATATTAGGGGTTATTAATATCAGGTTTAGAAACATTTTGAAAAGGAAAATTGTACCAGAAATTTTTTTGGGTATCTTGTACTGCCACTGTACCCCGTTTTGCCTCCCACCTTCCCCGAACTAGGCTTATAGTTTGTTTTGGTAGAAACCAGTTTTTTTTTTTCATTAAATTAAAATTTTTTTGGACCTGCCCCTGTGTCTCATTTTGACTCACCTCCCTCCAAAAGTTAGTTTTTTTTCATCACGTACTTGTCACCAAAGTTTTACAGTACTTTTACTTAAGTTTTTCGTGTTTCCCGTTTTGCCCCTTTACTACGTTTTGCCTCCTAAAAATAATTCAAACAACTCACCAAAGTTTATTTGTTTACCTAATTTTTTGGGTATCCTGTTCTGTCCCTCTACTTGTTTGGCCTTCCCCCGCACCCAACTTTTTGCAGAAATTTCATCGCAGTTGGATGACTGGTATAGAATCGCATAGAAGACAAACAAACAATCATTATTATGACATAAGCTAGCAGTCCGCCAGCAGCATTGCCCGCGTGTATTACACGTAACAGACAGTATTCACTTCAATTGAAGGACTTCTTTGAACGCCAGATTAGTAGCTCGGCCATCAAGTGTTAGGATATCCACGCTGCAGGTTAAGCTTACTCTGCAGCTGGCTACGTAGCTATAGCTGTCATGTGAAAAACTGTCCTTAGTCTATTACTGCCAATCTTACCAATTGTCCCGGCCCTTATTTAAAGTCATGGCAAAACAGACTTTGAATATTAACAGAGTATTTGGAAGGTATAAGTACTATAAAGGTTGTATGATGACACGTTTACATCTAGCGCGATTTCTGATAACAGTTCCCTCAATACGTACCGTCTAAATAACGTAATTAAAAATACATAGAGGTTGTACAACCATATGTAACGATATCATTGCAGAATGTTAACATCTCTAAAAATTACTTCGCTAATGTTGTACTTGCTTTTTTGATCGCCAGTTTTTAAAGGTTTACAAAGGCTACATCCCCCTCCTTAATCGGGTATTTGAGAGTTATTTTCTCATATTTGATAGCTCTAATGGATTTATCTAACGCACCTTTCATGTCTTTCTTCCCTCCCCCTCAGGGTTCGAATTTAAAAAAAATAACTTTATAGACAATTAAGGCCAGTGTTTGGGCGTCAAATTATAATGGAAACCGTCGACAATAGACCGTTGATAAAAATATATAGTCTATTATTTGAAAAAAAAAAAAAAAAAACCTTTCATCCCGTAACAGCACTTTTCACCCTCTATAGTGTAATTTAAAAAAAAAAAACAATCAATTACGTTCCAAGTATTTAAGTAAACAGTAATCTTAAGCAAAATTCCCGTCAATATCTAAAAATGCAGTAAGATCGATATATCGTTAAAAGAATCGAAAATATGTATTACATTTTTTACTTGCATGAAGAATAATTTTGAAAATATCCTAAAACAAATGTTCGGCCTTTATGTAAAATTTATTCTGAACCATACAGAACTTCGGTATCTCGACTGGTTCGACAGTCATCGGAAGAATAATCGAAAACACAATTCAAGTCTTTCATCGCCTTAATTAAAGACTTTCGAAACAACTTTTTTATGTCCTGTGTTACATATTTGCAAACGTAGCTAATTGAAGTCAAAATCACGTCGGTAGCGCACTGGGTTCAAGCTGTACAGATGATTTATAACAAAATATATTTGCCCCCTTTTTACTCTTTCGGAGCCGAATTTCTAACAATTTAACAACTGCTTTTTGGATATTCACGTAAGCATTATTTTGATGTAAAGAGCATCTCTATCAAGAATGGTTCGATAGATATCGATAGTTAATCGAAATTTTTTCACCCCCTTAAAGGTGAAATATCTAATAAATTTTAATTAAGATGTTACATACACGAAACTTGAAGCGGCATCAAAAAAAGTGCCTAACATTAAACGACAATGTCCTTACTATGATAGGGACAAACGAATAAAAATATACACAGAAAGTAAACATTTCTTATTTGTCTTATTGGTAGGTATGATATAGGTGTATATTTTACATTAATTTGTAGCATATTAAAGAAAAATATTAGCCTTTAGGTCTTTGCACTGCATGGGTATTATTATTCCAGGTGTAACTTAATTTTAAAAAAGTTAAAAATATAGCTGCTCTATAAATTTGTCATTGAAATGCCTTCAGGGCCAGTTATACCATTACAGGAGATCAGCATATTCGTGAGCTGGCTTATTAGCATTTAATACCATAAATTATGAACTGTTTCACAAAGTGTCAAACTCTATAAAATGTGGTTTAAAAACTATTTTAAGTTCTTAGAACATATTAAAATACGTTGATTTCATGGGCGGTTACAAATTATGCAAATGTACCTAATGCTTTTACTTCCAAACACAAATTGCCAACACTTTTAACTCTACGTTAGTTGACACATGACAATGAAACTTTGGTAGTCTAATCTCTAAGTGCCATAAATTATTTGCTATACAAGAACTTGAAATAAATTATTAGCAATATGTATTTATTTAATTTTTAATTGTGTTCCTAGTAAATTATTTATGACACGTAGTGATAAGCGTACTAAAGTTCCGTCATCGTTGTACTTTCGTGCGCACTCTAACGTTGATAAGTTATTCAACTTTGAATATGTTGCATTTTCAAACGCTATTGTAAATATGTACCTACTGAAAACACGCTCTTATTGTCTAACACGTTATGCCGTAGTAGGACAGGCAATGTTTAGCCGCCGCCCGGGTTAGTATTGGAAGTTCACTCAAAGTGAAGATACTTGTCGAAAGTTGATCATATCAAATGAGCCCTGCCAACCACCAGAATATCGGCCAATCACGGGTGCTTTGAACTCACGTGTTGGCTAGGACATGTGGCCATTGCCGACAAAAAAAAAACAACATGCACAGCAGACAGTGCAGTACACAGGTACATAAATTCTGTACCAATATCTTGTAATGTTACCAACATTAAACTATATGCATTAGCAATTTTGAGTTGGGTTTATTTCAGCGGCTCTTGACCATTTATATTGTTAGGTTCAAATACCTTGTCTACGAAGCAATGCAAGCATAGACATGTGCACAGGTATTGCCAAGTGGGCCTAGGCCCTACCTACTTTTGGAGAGGCCCTTCGAGCAGAGATATAAATTTCTAAGGTGAATTTGGTGTGTATATTTGAAACTATGATCTTAATCAATTGCGGTAGAAATATAACATTTTCTTGATCCGCCATTAGCTCAGTTGTATATCTGAGCTCTACCAAAACTTAATTTAATGTCTGTACGTGCCTGTGAATGCAGGGAATGAAAGGCATTCTGTTTATAACTAATTTCAGAAAAAAATATTAGCCCCCTTTACCGAAGTTTGTTCGCAATTTGAAAGTTAACAACAAACTACTGAAAATAAAAAATAAGAAACTACAGAGTTTATCAGGCTTAGATTGTATGCAGTATAGTGTATTTTTTTCCAATACACGATAACTGACATTAGCACTATGTTCAATTCAGCGTGAGCTGTTGCCAAAAATCCAAATATTCAAGTCGTAACTTTGACCCTAAAATGTTTGTATGCTGTATACCATTGAATTGTACATCATATGTACTGTTTATGTGCATTCTTAAAAATGTCTCACATCATAACAGAAGCATCAATTATAAAATGGTGTTCAGAATGTTACGGTGAATAATTTCGTATACTCAAGATATCGACGAAAAAATTGGAAGACAGAAATTTTTCAGTCTTTAAGGTATAATTATTTTTCTGGCCAAATGTGAGATTCCTAAAAAGGAAAACATAAATAATATGATCAATGAGAAACTTTTTTATTATTGAAGTTATATGGGGGACAAAAATGAGTAAGTTCTTGAAAGTGACCTATTTTTAAAAGCAACATTACTACTATAGTTTCAAACGTTCCCCTGTTTATAGCAGTATAAAGCACTGTGTACCACGAGATATGTACACGGAATCTTGTAAAATTTACTTATATTACATAGATTATTATCTAGATATGTATGGGTCAATATTCCTGGGCGTGTTATATTGGGATCTGAAATTTCACAAAATTTACCTTTACAATCTAAATTTTATGATATTGGAAATTGCAAAAAGAGAGGTGTAATAAAAACAATATAATAATGAATTACATTGCTGCAAAGTAGTGAAAATTTGCAGTTAAAGTATTACAATAAAGCGAACAAAATAATAATCAGCGGTGTTCAGAAGATGCCTACTAACAATAACATTGGCTGTTGCTTCAATCGGGAAATCTTTTAGACTACCAAACTTCTAACCGACCACTCTCAAACAATTCGTGGGTAAACTTTTCTGGTTTTGATTACTGCAATACAGCTTACAAACATTAATATCTGTGCCTTTCTAGAATCTTGTGATCGAATAGAACGCTTGCGCTAAGGGTTGATAAAAAAAAGTTACGTTGTAGTAATAGTGTTCTCTTGTAAGTACTATGTATTTAAAATTAAGTTCTGTAATCTCTGACAAAAAATACCTTTATTTCGAATTGTTAAAAATATCAAGCCCGTAGTTGATTACGCCTTACCACTCTGCTTGTATAGGGACAGAGCTAAAATCATGTTAACCAGTGAAATCTATCCCTAGGTTTAAGTTTTTGAGTTCTAACCTGTGGCAATATGAACTGGTATGTCACGTCATCCACATGAGATGCCAATTTTTAAAACACTGGCTGTTACACATTTCTTCCACCATTAGTCTCTTGCGAAAGTAACAAGCCTTCTTAGACGAAATTCTTGATTGTCTCTTCAATTTAGCCCCCGCTTTGTACAAGTATTTAGGTTTTGGGGTAAGCTAATCCACCGAAAGTGTATTCATTACCGAATTCTGGTAACTTTCATCGCCAACACAGACAGTACAGAACCAGGCTTACCGGTAGGCTTCCGGATACGTAAAGGCGAGTAAGTACATCACAATTGCCAGCGTTGGTGAGGGGTGACATGAGGTGAGCATGGAGCGGCGCCAGAATGAAGGGGCGGGGAAAACAGGAGATCCCCGAGTAAACACGCCGGCGTACGGCATAGTCCGGCACGATTCCCACGTGTGAAAATCCGGGAATCGACTTCGCCGGGAATTGCTTACACGGTGTTTCAGCTCGGAACCAAGCAGTATAGAACACTTTAAAGACACTTTCTTCGTCACAACGCACGTTATGTGAAGGCAGATATAGATATACTTTTTAAATATATGTTACTTTGCTGCGAACGTAATTTTTGTTTGAAGTTAATAGTAACAGCAACAAAAATTGTGTTGCCATTAAACTGGTTAAGCAGTAATCTTAGCAGTAATGGTGGGGACGGCTTTTTCAGTACTAGTACCAAAAAATTAGATAATCTTCAAAGAAAACTTTTAAAGGCAAAACGTAGCGACCTCTGACACTGAACATACGATTTTTTAGCTGCTTGTTTTTTTAGTGGATGTCATTATTACCGCAATCTAAACAGCAAACAATATTTTTTATTTTCTGTAAAAGAAGTGTTTTTAGTCGGTCAGGAAGGTTGCGTAACTGTGACAAAGACTGACAGCGGAGCGGCCGATCATACGGACTGCCTTGTTATACTAGGTTAGAGGCCGTAGTGGTACCCTCGACCTTGGTCGGCGATCTGCAGGATCTGGCGTAACGCCAGCGGCCTGCAATTTAGCCTTGTTCGCAGCACCGTCACTGGCAGATGGCACAAGGTAGTCGCACTACTCTGTCATGTTGTACCACTGCCTGGCAACTGGGAGGAAATACTGTCCTTGACAGGAACTATTCATTCCAGTATTGACAGGTAAGTCCGCATACCTATGATAGTTACATAATTTCAAGTCTCATTTCCATGAATGTTAGTTTCGCAGTCAGTTTAAGGGCCTTAAATGCTACAATTGTCTTGGTATATCATTTGACGCAATAATTCTTAAAACTAAATTGTTTTAATCTTCACGTCAATTATTGCATATCTTGCATTAAACTAAAATCACAGGCCTATCACCGCGCGGTATTAAGAGCCCTATGGAGCTAGCGCATGGTCTGTGTTACAGCGTGTTAGGAGAAAAAATTTTACGAGATACAACTAACTGTGCGTTCGATATCTTATTTACGAACAGAAAACGTATTTTAAACCATTCTTCAATATATTTTGTTTTGTTTTCTAGATATGCTCAGAAACATGTTTCGGGACACTTCAAAATGGCAAAAAAATTTTTCCCATACAGTTATCACGTCATAAATACTAGCCGGAATTGTAAAACAAAAATAGATAAGTATATGCACTTTCCGTAACAAGATAGCAGCGTCACCGCTTTAAAGTCCCATAGGAAAAGCCTACAATCAAAACATTTCACGCCGTTTTCGCGCCCCACGCATGAAGCGAGCAATGGTTAGGAAACAAAATTGTTTATACTACCCACGTATAAGCTGGCAAATTAATTTCAATAATAATGAATTAAAATAATAAACTTCAAATTAGACTTCAGAGAAAATTAATGCTTAGTACTTAGTTTAGTTTGCTAACATTGATACTGTAGTCGTGGATTACGTTAAAAAATATGCAATATATGTACCTCTACCGCCCACGAAGTAGTCTACTTACCGTATATATTTAAAAGTTTTTAGAAGATTGTAAGCAAGTTTGCAACAATAACCTGCTGTCACGGGTACTAGGCAACGGATTTTAAAGAAATTTCAGCTTAGTAACTTTCATGTTTATTTATTAACTGGTTCCCGCAACTTCGTTTGCGGAATTTTCAATTTAGTACGATAGTATTTCTGAAACAAAAAAAAGTTTTGAAAAGTGCTAAATGGGACAAAATGATGTTAAGGGTCATTAATGTTCGTTTTATAAACATTTTGAAAAGGAAAATTGTTCCATTTTTTTTTTTGTATCCTGTTCTGCTGCTATACCCTGTTTTGTCTCCCACCAAATACAATTAATTTGTTTTGGTAGAAACCAAATTTTTTTTTGTTAAATTAAAATTTTTTAGGCACCCCGTTCTGCACCTATACCACATTTTGACTCGCCTCCCTCCAAAAGTTAGTATTTTTTTTTCAGCTGAAAACCTTGCGTACGCACGTACAACTCGCCAAGCGTTTATAGTTTTTTTTTATTTTTTTTATTTATCTGGTGTCCCATTCTGCCCCTCTCCACCGTTTTGTCCCCCCTGCTAAAAAAATTCAAACAACCCACACGTGTTTATTTGTTCACTAATATATTTTTTTTATAGTATTCTGTTCTGTCCCGCTACCTCGGTTCGCCTTCTTCCGTCCAATATTCTTGTAAAAATTTCATCGCAGTTGGATGACTGGTATAGAATCGCATAGAAGACGAACAAATAATCATTTCTATGACATAAGCTTGCAGTCCGCCTGCGGCATTGCCCGCGTGTATTACTCGTAACAGAGAGTCTTGACTTCAACTGAAGTACCTGTTTGTACGCTGGATTATTAACTCGCCCATCAAGTATTAGGATAACCAAGCTGCAGGTTGAGCTTAACTTTGCAGCTCTGACTACGTAGCTATAGCTTACGTGTGGAATACTGTCCTTATTCTATCCCTGCTAATTTTAACAAATGTCCCGGGCCTTATAGAGTCATAGCACAGCAAAACATACGCTGAATATGAGAGAGTATTTGTATGGTGTAAGTAGTATACGTGATTTGATGGTATGATGACTCGTTTACATCTAGCGCGATTATTGTTGCTGATAACATTGCCATCCATACGTACCGTCTCAAATTAATTAAAAATAAATAAATAATTAGTCACTGGGAACATAGAGGTTGTGCAACCTATGTACCCATATAGTTGCAGAATGTTAACTTCCCTAGAAATTAATTCTCTAATGTCGTACTTGCTTTTATTTGTATCGTCTGCTTTGAGAGATTTACGAAGACTACATCACACCTCCCCCCCCCCCCAACGGGGTATTTGAGAGTTTTTTCTCAAATAATAAACTGAGATAATTATTTTTCCTATTTACGTAAGCAATATTCTAAAGCTAATAAATATCAATATCTCAATTTGTTACGTAGATATCATGGGATGAATGAAAACTAATTTTGATCTTTTTCACATTTTTAGTGATCGAACATTGCAAAATCGTACCATCACGTGTTAAAAATTTGTGTTAGTATAGAACTGAGGTGAAAATTACGACGACAATCCATTGACTTATAGTGTAAACGACAGTTAATTAAAATGTATTTTTTTTTTTCATTTCTTCACAGCTCTAAGAGGATTTAGAAAAGTTCTGAAATCTGTTTACAGGCATTTACGTATTCATGATCATAAAACAAAAATGAACTCTATATCTCGACGAATTCGATAGCACTCATGGATTTAACTAAAACACATTCCATGTATTTTAACCCTCTCAGGGTTCGAATATCAAAAGTAACTTAATAGACAATTAAGGCTATTGTATGAGTGTCAAATTAAAGTGGGGACCGTGACGATAGCCCGTTGATTTAAAATGATATAGACGATTAATTGAAAATACCATTCATCCCGTTTCATAACTATTCACCTCCTCAGACGTCAAATTTCGAAAAATCATTAAACTAGAATTTAAGTATTTCAGTAAGCATTAATCTTAACGAAAAATCGCGTCAATATTTAAACATTCGGTGAAATCGATATATATATATATATATATATATATATATATATATATATATTTATATTTATATTTATATTTATATCACAAATAGAAAACTTTTTATTTAGTCAAATTTAAAAAATATCCTGAAATATATTTTCGGCCATTACGTAAACATCATAATGAAGAAAAGAGCACTTAGATGTCTCGACTAGTTCGATAGTTATGGAAGAATAATCGAAAATACATTTCACCTCTTTTCGCCCACTTAATTAAAGACTTTCGAAACGTCTTGAAATCATATGTTATATATTTGTATACGTATCTAATTGAAGTAAAAATTACGACGATAGCCCATTGGATTCGAGCTGTACAGACGATTAATAAAAAACCCATTCCCCCCTTTTTTACATTTTGAGAGTCTAATTTCGAAAAGTCAAAAAATAGATTTTTGAGTATTGATATCGGCGTCATTTTGAAGTAAAAAGCAACTGTTTACAACGAAGGGTTCGATAGATATCGATAACTAATCGAAAACATATTTAGGGTGTTTTCACTCTCTTAAAGGTAAAATTTCGAGAAACCATTACCTTGGCTAATATACTTTTTCACGATTGACCCATTTGAGTAAAAGTCACAACGATAGGCCGTCAGGTTCGAGCTACCTATATGAATATTATAAAACACATTACACCCATTTTCACCCCCTTAGGGGACGAATTTCGAAAAATCCCTTCTTTGTGCTCGCCTGCGACCTAAAGGGGATCACACGCAAAAAATTTCACATTTCTAGTTCCAGCGGTTTGGGTTGCAGTTTGATAAGTCAGTGAGTCAGTGAGTCATTCAGTCATTCATTCAGTCAGTCCCATTCAGTCAGTGTTATAGTTTATACATAGAGATTTTTAACGTTTTTGTTGTAGCAAAATTCACTTTTAAAATATCTGTATTCTAAAAACAAATGAGTTCATTGTGCAAACAGCGACAAAATTTCATTTCAATACGGACAGTTTAAAATTTTACTCTTTAACTTGAATATAATTTACGCAGCCCGTTTGCACCAGCCTCCGTAGAGTAGTCGGTTGTGCGCCGGACTACGGTGCAAGAAGTCCTGGGTTCGAATCCTGGCTCAGGCATAGCTGCTGTGCTGGCCTTTCACCTCATTGCACCCTCACCGTCTCTAAAGGCTTCGTTGTGCAAGGACCGTATAACTACTTCACATCACGCAGTCATTTGAGCTTGATCTTTGGCTTCCAGAGTAACTTCTGAGTATCATTACCAAACCATATAATCAGTTTTTGAATAAATACCTTATCTTCATTAAAATATCGATAATGCGCGAATAATACCGTAACTAATACAGTTTAATGTTTTGGAGTTTTAAAGTTATATTAAAAAAATTATCATGGTTTGTCTAATTTTTTAATTACATTTAAGTTAGTAATCTTTCTCGTTTTTACTATGTTTTTGTTTCATCAGCTCAAATAATATCTTAATTCTGAACCATTTTAGTGCCAAGAGCCGAAGCATCGGAATTCATTGCCTGTGTGAAAAATTCCAAAGACCGTTATATCGACCCTGTATTTATTTTTTTCATGTTTTTTTTTTAATAATTATTTCTAGAAAAAAATTTATATTTACAATTGAAATTGATTAAGGGAACCTTTAATTGCCAGCAGAATTTTTTCCAACTTGATTACTTTTATCGGTATCGAGTTATTACAATTTTTAAATAAATAATTGCACATTTCTGAAAGATATTATGGCTTTTTTCACATATGCATTTCGAGGAAAGCTGGCACTAAAAGGGCGCTAAGGAATGACCTATCGGAGATATGTAGGGTTCGGTAGTTACCTACCGACTCGTTAATCTTATGAACATTTGCGACGAGGTTCTTATCACTTTGCGGTAAATCCTCCGAACAGATAATGTCCTGTGTGCTTTTATCTGGACCTTGTTGTTGGAACAGTTTTATTTTAATTTTTTTTTTCAACTAGCCTATATTAAGGAAATGCTAGATTAGGTACAAACTTATCAATCCTAGGCAATGGACAAAATCCTGTCAAATTCTGAATATAATTAAAAAAGTAGGCAGGTTTCTTGTTGAGAGTAAAAATCATTCAAAAGTTATATTGAAAATAAAAATTTAAAAACTTAACTTTATGTCGGTGTAGTGATTGTGGGTGATAAGTTTGCTACATGTACTACTTTTTTTATGCATAAAGGGTCAGCGCATTCTTTACATAAAACCGCTATTCAAAATTTAAATAAAGTCTCTCTGACAGGGGTTCAATGCAAGTACTATTACGTATCTGAAAAGCGTGAAGTATTTATTCCTAAAAGCGAAAGTATGTTGTTGGAAAAGTGAACGTATGAGACGTACGCGCCATTGCTTAAAAATCTAATTTTAACAGTTAGACTGGCAAATCAAGCACAGAAGACTTTAATGGAACATGCTTTTAAACCTCATGCACAATCAAGCGTCGTTAACTCTTCAGACCAACGAAACTCACGGAAATTCGGTAAAGGTATTTGTGTATGAACCGTTCATAAACCTTTCCAGTACGCAGACACACGTTTTTAACTTTATTACAGCACGCGTTGCATACCCTTGCATCTTAAGCTGAACAGAATAAAATATCTGCACACGTAACACACTTTTCACTGTTGCAATAATAGCAATATTTCTGAGACAAATTGAAGTCTAGTTTTGAAGGAGATGGCTTACTACATTTCGCAATAGGATGAGTTAAAACTATCTCAGATTATTTTGTATTTACAAGAAAGCTTTTGAATAAATTCATATACAGCTCTTTTTACGAGAGTGATTGTTCTCCACTTTGTTGCAGAAGATGTTTTAGAATGGGCACAAGTATCCCTTGCTTTTAATACGCGAATATGATTATAGCAATGGTTGAGCAACATTGAATGTCAACCTTTCATTGACAGCAAGTCTAGGTTGCGGATATAATTGTTATGTATATTACGCATTAAAAGTGTAACATAACAGTTCTGTGCCACAAATTTTGGAAACAACACGATCAGATACCCTACTGAAAATTGCGGTATGATTAAGATAATTGTCTTGAACCTTATTTAAGCCTCTATATATTTTTATACAATTTATTTGCAAGTCTGCTGTCAGCTGTAAGGAATTACGTAGACTACTGATTAGATAGTTACTATCAATACATTTTCAACTTGTAACGACTTACATTTGACAATGGGTAAATTTTTACATACATTTTGTTGAGAAATAATTTGGATTTCACAGCATCTTATTAAAAAATTTACCCCTACTGTAACAATCCTTTACATATTTAAACAAAACATAGACCTAAGTTAAAAATACAAAACGTTGCAAATAATTATTTTGAACAGTGAAGCAGTTATTTAAGAACATTTGTTAAGAAATTTGGTGTTATTCAATGGGCCGGAGAGGGACATAGGCTACTTATTATCCTGGAAATACGCACGGTTGGGATAGGAAGGAAAAAAATGGTGGAGGCAAAAAGGAGCAGAAAGATAGAATGAGCTACTGAAAAAATTTACTGAAAATAAAACTATTGCATAATGTTCTAGTTTGGATTGTTATCCCTTATTTTAGTAACATACTTATACTAATATTATACATAGGAACCAATCTGAGTAACGTCAGTTTGCAAATAATCAATAAATAAAGCTGTACGGTACCCAATGTCTCACTTGGAAAAAAATCATAAGCAGTGGATAAACAGTTTATATATAAAATACATTCAGTAACTCAGTGTCATGCAAGTGTACTTTCCCAACTCCGATTGAAAAGTTTAAATATTCACAACCTACAACTGAGTGGTTAATATAAATCTGTACATCGTAATGTATTTATTTCAGCAAACTATTGCGCTAGCAACAATTTTTTATCCCTTAACCGCAGTTAACCTGGGAGATAAATTATACAGAAAATGTCGAAAATACTCTCTCATTGTAAGTACACTTTATAGGGCCACGATTTTGTCGCGAAAATATTTTTGCCCCACTTCGTTTCAGTGTCTCACGTGCACATCGGCAGCTATGCTGCAAGATTATTGGCAGCATGTCTTCGTTCAGATACGTTTCTCATTTGACTCCGTACATCTGTAATTTGCCAAGGCAAGTGAGAATAAAATCACAGACGATGTAGCAGAGCTGCAGATGTGCACATAACGAATTTAAATCAAATGTTGCAATAATCTTTTCGCCATAAAATCGTGGCTCTATTGATAATGACAGTTCAAGTTCTAAACCATTTGTTGTTGTAATCTATTGCCATAACTGTTGATATCCTTTGTATGTTTATAAGTAGTGTACGTTCCAGATGAATATAGTGTAGATGTTTCCTCTATTGAAAAGCTTTAGAAAAAAATGGCGAGATTGCAGTCGCGGATTTAAGCAGTCCCAATTCCTTTCCGGGCGTGAAAGTAATTTCAAATCTGCTGAATGAACTAATATCACATAAAAAAATAACAGTACACTCGCGACTTTGTCCGTGTCTGTAGCTCATAGAACGCTGAATATCTGTTGAACCATTTTAAATTCCGTCTGTATAAGTGATTTTTATATAGTCCACACAAAAATTGATAACCTAAATTAAATTAAGAACGAAAAAAAAAAAATACTGCCGCTGCTGTGGCTTAAGGCTATTCCAGTTTCCAAATTTATTTTCTGAGTGTTGAGATTTATTTTTTTTTTTTTTTTGTGATTTTGAAGCTTTAAATCAAAGGAAATGTGTTACAATTACAATACGAAACATTAAATAATTGTTGTTTATGTACGTCTTTTAACATGTTTATAAATATTTTCACACTGAATATTGTGCAACACATAAATTTTGTTTCACACAGTGGTACATCCTGGCTCGAGTTATAGCAACTCCGTGAATAAATTTTTCTGGAACCAGACAGTAGGTTCGCCTTCAAAATGACTTTTTAAAACTAAGATACTTTTCTTCTGATTTTTATAACATCGCATTGAAAATGTAAGTATGTGCAAACCCCTTACTAATTTCCATGAATCTTCTTTTCATGTACTTATTTCTTTAAAATTCATTCTAAAATCAACATGGTATTATAACACGAATTTTAAATTTAAATTGTAGATAGAAAACATTTCAATTACCGTGAATATTACCCGGTTATTTTTTATAAATTAGACTGTTAATTTTTTGCACAATATCACCACAATAATATATAATAATCCTAAATACTACTTGAACTCCCAGGCTACGGAGCTATCTTCGTATCTTCGGACAATACACGTTCATTCAAAAACTAGTCAACGTGCGCGAGTGATGTCAGATTAGGAGTATCGTTCTAAAATAGGCCTAATTACACATGTACAAACCTATTTAAGTCCTCCACTAACCTTCAAAGATTGTTTTCTCTTGGAATATAATGGCAAAAATGCATGTTTTTGTGGTCATTTTGTAAGTGTGTGTGATAGTCATTATCTTGGATTTTTATATTTTGTGCCATAACTTTTCTTCTGGCTTAATTCACGAAATTTTAACATCACTACGGAATAGAATACATATTGATCTAATTTTAGACACAATAAATCTTAATTTTCCTTTACTGTTGTTACAGATTGAATTACGGTTAAGAAAGTAATAAGAATGTTCGAAATGCAATTCGATCTTTAACAACATTAACGACAAAATATATTTACGCTGTCTAAAATTCTATCAGTATATATTCTATTTCGTTGCTTAGGTTCATGTTCCAAAAATTTACCTAGAATAAAAGTTATGACACAAAATACAAAAATTCAAGAAGATGACTCTCAGTCACTTTTAAGGGTGTTCAAGTGCGATAAAATCATAATTTTATCTTTTTATGAAATATTGTTAGTTTTGTAGACGATACTAGTGAGTACATTTTACTCTTACGAAACAATTTTTGCTCGCGTTGTTTTCTCATAACGGTGCGTCAAAATCAAAATTGGCATGTTCTGCTGCCATGCAAATAGTAAAAACCAATTGACTTACGTAAGTAAAATAATTCACAATGAAATAACATTCCACGGGCTACGCAATTAAACATTTTTTAAAATAATTCCGAGAACTATTTTCATATTTTAAAACAATTGCTGAATTTTCAACTTTTTTCCTGTACTTTTGCGATTTTTTTTTTAAATTCAAAACGTATCATTATGTTTTTTTAAAATATTTTATTGCATAGCTCATGTTATGTTATACCACAGTGAATTATTTTGTTTAAGTATGTCAGTTGGTTTTCACTATTTGCATGGCAGTAGAACAAGTAAATTTTAACTTTGACGCACCGTAATGTGAAAACTATCAGAGCTAAAATTGTTTTATAACAGGAAACTGTACTCACAAGCATCGTCTACAAAACTAACGACGTTTCATAAAATTATAAAATTATGTATTTGTCACACTTGAACATCCTTAAAGTATTAAATTCTTGGTGTAGAATATTTAAATAGATATAGGCGTCCACACAACACGTTTATATATAATTTACGTTATGAAATGATAGGGTCACCACTGAATGTCCCATAGAGATGAGTTATTGGTGAGAAGACTGCACGCCAGTGCAGAGGCTAGAGGGAGGCGTGATGTACGTGTTTTGTCGTCCTCAACACTACCACACTTACAAGACTAAATAAAACCCAGGTGGCCAACCTAACCTAAACAACATTATAAACTTGCTACGCCTCTGCTAAGGTTCACTTAGCAGGGTTGGTTGGCTGGGCTTAAATCGTAGAGGCAATTGTTTGTTAAAACATAACAGATAGGAGAAAAACTTAATGGGTACTCAAGTGAGTAATACTCTTTTCTGTATTTTCAATACATATTATATTAGTGTGATAATTTATCTAGTTATCTAGTATTGACGAGAAAAAATTGTAGAAAATAAACGTGGTACTTACTACAATTCAAATGGTTTATATAGTATAATATACAGTGATTGTATCTCACAATGTGTGTTGAAGACACCAGTACAAGATACAGAAGTTTCATACAAATTTGTTACGGAGCTTGCATGTAGTTTTATTTTCAGTTTGGTGATAAGATGCAAAGTACAACTAGCGAAACAATAAACACTGATTGAACAATAACAAATAGTCTAATCCGAGAAATCTTTCTTTATAGGTTGCGGTAACTTCAACAATCACTTGAAGCAGAGAGAAAATTTTAAATTTGCAATACACTATGTTTTATTTTATAATATGAATAATTGTTTTTTAAAAATTATGCCACAATTACTGTATGTCTTACTCGGTTTCCTGACTTCATCATTTTTACATTGATACGTCAATAAATCATTATAATACCTTATGACTCAGAAAAACATATCGGCATTTAAAAATGAACGGGGTTAGTCCCTAATTAGAACGCAACGTTAGTAGGCGAAATTTTCACGTGAGAATACGTTTTAAGTGAGTAAAAAATAAGAAAAGCAAAATTTGCTTACGAACTACTATCTTGTCAATTTTAAGAATATCGATAGTTGAGTGAGTATCTCCAAAGGATCAACATAGAGATTCATTGTTAAGTTAGCCATAGCTTATTTTCGTATGAAATTTTGTTCCTTGATAAAATCACTCACATTGACCTAGCCATTTTCAAATGTGTGATATTTAACGTTTTTGTTTGTATTTCTCAGCACTGTAGACTATAACATTATCAGTGTATTGTTACGTTTTGTTGCAGGCTCTGTACGAAATAAACCACATCAAAATGGCTTTTATATTCAACTATTTAATTACTGATATCATATTCGCATCTGTGGTGATCTTTGCTGCGTTGTATTTTTACTACTTTTTCACATATCAACACTGGAAGAAGCGGGGAATTTACTTTGTCGAACCCACTCTAGTTGTTGGAAATTTAGACAATACTATCTTTCAAAAGGAAAGTGTAGTAGAGCTATTTAGAAGGATCTACAGAGAAGCTGCAGGACATAAAGTTGCTGGGATTTACATATTCCACAAGCCTATGCTACTGGCCCGTGATCTGGATGTAGTACGCAGCGTTATGGCAAAAGATGCCCATGCTTTTATGAACCGGTCTTTATTGCTCCCCGAGAAATTTGACCGATTACTTGCCAGAAGCCTCTTTGGAACGAAGGGCAAGAAGTGGAGACATCTGAGGATAAAACTTACACCGACCTTCACATCTGGCAAGATGAAGATGATGTTGCAGCTGATAGAAGAATGTAGTGTACAGCTGCTGAAATACATAGACCACGAGGTTTCCGAAGGTAAACAATTACTGGTCGACAGATACACATTCTAATTACAATTATATATATATATACATATATAAATATATATATATATATATATATATATATATATATAATTGCTGTGCTGTAAAATGAGTCAAATGAGGTCAATACAAATATTTTGTATCCACCTCAAACAACAAAATAAACTAATTTTTCTATTGTTGACAATAATGTATTAAGATTGTTGCAAACCTCTGCCAGTAATCGTAACACCATTAATTATGATCTCACACACAGTAGGAGGCTTCCAGCAAGGCAATTCAAGCTAGTGCAATACGCTTGCAATCACAAATGTCAGGTCGCAGTTGTTTGCAGTTTGCGACACCTATATTAGCTATTTGTGGCAGAGTTTTTTTGCTTCACTATCTGTACTAGTAAATCACTTGTTCATTGGAAAAAACAGACTTTTTGCAAATATCTCTAAATTTCTAAATTGTTTTTCCCATGAAGTAATATTAGTTTTCGGAGATGCTGATGCTGTGGCATTATGCGAAAAATATTGTACATAAGAAGATAAAATATGACAACTTTTTCATCTGACTTGTCACTGAGAAATTATGACAGACAGGTATTTTTAAATTTTTGTTAAATATTTTATATAAATTTATGTACATGAAAAAATTTAATTGAGTACACTATTTACAGACCAACTCCGATGCCAAAACATGCGTTAGTTTGAAGCAATCTTTTTATGTAAAAAATCTTGAAATATACGATTTTATTTTACGATATTATACGATTTATTTTTATTAATTTATGTTTCTTTTTAAACTGTGTTAATCCTAAAAGTACATCCAAACTTTTATGATTTTTTATGAAAGTGAATGTATGTTTATACGAAACAATTCCAAATCATTTTCATAATAGTTAAAGGATTTTTTGCGCTATTAACTTGTAAATGAAGCGGACCTCTTGTTTTCTGTCTACAGGCAGATCTGTTGCAGTGAAAGAAGTGATGTCTAGATATACTATGGACGCCATCGCGTCTTGTGCTTTTGGCCTGAATGTAAACGCACTGGATGACCCCAGATGCGATTTTATTAAAAACATGAAAAATCTGTTTGAACCTACTGGCATTCAGATCTTGTTAAACTGGATTGTAATATTCTTTCCGTGGACTCAGCACTTAATTAGCGCAAAACTTCTCGACACCGGCTGTAACGATTTCGTCAGGAAGACATTCTGGGACGTCGTGGACTACCGGAAGAACAAAAAAATAGTCCGTAAGGATTTTGTGGATCTTCTCGTGCAACTACGCGAAGAGGGTGAAGTCCGGGCAGAGGATGCTAAGGACTTGGAGGAAATCAAACAAGACAGCAAATATGTTAGCCTGGAGTACTCTAAAAGTGATGACTCTAATATAAGTAAGTTAAATTATGAATGTACAAAACTCTTTTTTTAAAATGGTTAATTTTTCAATAATACGCTACACCAAAAACTAACCCTACTCATCTAGTAAAAATATTTGAAATTATTTAAATATTTAACTATAGTCTTCAGTATAGTTCGACTTAAAAAATACATGGCAATAGTTGATTATTACACTTTATTTTCAATATGTTTCCCTAGCAAACTGTCAATATTTCCTTTTTGTTTTAGAATTCTTAAAATATTTCATAAATCATGAGCCAAATACTATCGTGTTTAAAACGTCAGCATTCTTCAATTTATCACAAATGGACCTCAGGCAAAGTCACGATATTATTTCAGAAACCTTAATGTCATTTGGAAAGTACAACATGCAATGGTCTGTAATGGTTTTTCTCGTGTTTAAACCCAAGTAAACGAAGTTAAAAAAAATTGCTTAAGCAGTGCTGTACTATCTTCGCAAAACAATGTGTATCCCGATTTCCAATTCACATGTAATGAGAAGTTTCTGTCCATTTTGGCTGAACGTGTCGCAGACTGTTTACAACTGTAGCTTAGGGTATGTTCCAGTCATGCTAATGTCGTGGCGTTGAGGCGCCTTCAGCTGATTCGCACATTGTAGGTCTACCGACGCATTCAGGAAGCAACAAAAACAGTCATCGAAAATTCGAAACTGTACGGCAGTGTCATTTCCTGTTTGCTGCCGGATGTAAGCAGTCTCCTTTCCTGCTTGCTACCGGACACAGTCAAATTTTTTCATACTTTACAAGTCTTTAATCGCTTAACTTTTCTGTGAAGGGTTCGATGAATTATTACCGTTTTTTGTTTCATAGATTCGTACAGTTTTCTTCGTATTATTCGTATTCTGTTTGTTAAAATTCATCTCGTATGTAGTGCATGTCATCATGATTCGGTAACTACTGTTGTATATGATCTTGTACTTATATTTCTCAGAAATTATGTTATTTTATATTAGTATTTTCTCCATTGTGTTGATGTTATGTACTCTTTATACATATTGTTATTTGCTTAGTGAAAACTACAAAAATCGTCTTGAACACTCTAACCCAGCACCAGTTTAATAAATTTATTTAAAATGTTTTTATCCCTAAAACAATTATTTTGATAAAGTAAAAAATGAGTATACAGCAATTTAGGCTTTTATGCTGTTAAATTGGCTATGAGAGTTATATAAGTGAGACATTTTTGGGCAGTGATATTTGAGATACAAGTATAAATCGTTAACTGTTTCGTCACAGCATAACTGGAAAATGTTAGCATTCCTTTGTAACGATATTTTATTAATTTTAGGTGTACACGTATATGACGTAAGCGTACTACATCTTCATATTAATGTTTGTATTTCTGTGATTCTGTAACGGCACTGATGCTTGAAGAATGAGTTACTTATGTTATTGTGAACAGATATTCCAGAATTAGACGATGATGACATAGTAGCTCAGGCCTTAATATTTATGGCTGCTGGCTACGAAACGTCTTCGAGCGTACTGAGATCCACCTTGTTCGAGCTGGCTTTGGATCCAGCCATTCAAGACAGACTACGGAAAGAGATTGAAGACGTCCTGGAAAAAAACGATCACAAGGTCACATATGACGCCATAGCCGGGATGACTTACCTGGACATGGTAGTTTCTGGTAAGAACCGTCATATAAGCAGATAATTATGTAGTAGCGCCTTAACATGACATATTAACGTCTTTAAGGGTGCTGATTTCTGTTTACGCTGTTTTTCGAATATAACTTTTTATATCCTAAAATGGAGCATATCGTGGGTTTATTGCAACAACTACAGTATATAACCAGGTAGCTGGAGACATCTACTTGTAACATTCGAAATAGCTTTTGTCATACACATAGTTATTTGTTAAAACGCAAATTTGTGTTGCAGCAATACTCCATTGCCACATTCTTAAAATGCAAGGTGTTTCTTAAATAGGGGTACAAACTCCGCATGCGTGTTCCTCACGAAAAACTATGAAGGAAACATGTTTTGCGCTTTTCACCGAAAGTAATATTGAGGGAGTAATGGCCTCTGAACATCAAATTTTAAAGCAGAATTTTTCTCAAATATTAATAAACTAATTGACATAAAAATACAATACTTTCAGCATTGCTTTATGTTATTGGGATCTGCAAACCAACAGCAAATGCTGGTTAATGCATTCAACCCTTATGAAAATATCAGGGGTGGCCACCCTCTAATTGAATACAACTTTTTTACCATCAGAATTTTCGAACACCTGAAGATGTTTTTTTGACTAATGTTACCTGTCTAACATTGCAATTAAGAGGGTAACCACCCCTGCTATTTTCATAAGGGTTAGAGGTATCAACCAGGATTTGTTGTTTGTTTGCAGATCCCAATAGCATTAAATAATACTGAAAATATTGTATTTTTATGTCAATTAGTTTCCGATATTTTGGGGAAATACTGTTTTAAAATTCGATGTTCAGACGCCCATTACTCCCTTAATATTTCATTTAGGTGAAAAGTGCAAAACATGTTTTCGTCGTTGTTATACGTGAGTAACACGCATGCAGAATTTGCTCCCCTATTTAAGAAATATCCTGTATACACATCATTTGGAACACTTATAAAGGTAGTGTAGACATCTACAGTTAACTAAAACTTGGAAATATATACCTAGTTCTTGCACTAAAATCACAATATATCATAAAACTGCCACATAAATGTGTTGTAAATTGTTTTTGTTATGTAGCATAATTTTATCAAAACAAATATTATGTAATTTTGGCAAAAACTGCTGCCACAAAAAATTTTTTCTGTAATTATTTTTTGTTTTGTAAAAAAAAATAAGACAACATAGCAAAAACTATTTCCAGCACATCTATGTGACGGTTTTAGGCCCACGATATCTGCTCCCTTTTAGCATTAAAAAACTAACAATATTAGCAAAAACAGCGTAAATAGGATTCATTTGTATATATATATATATATCGGTAAGAATAAAGCCTCATTGACATAATAAAATTTTTCTGAACCAAAAATGTTTGATATGAGTTGAATTTTCCATTATCATAATTTGTAGCGAAAGACTGAGGCAAATCGAGCGCATAGGCCTAATCGTCCTGTTAAATATTTGGTATTCCCAAACATGCTTCTCGCTTAACCTTCGTCATTTGATAGTCTTTATTGGGCTTAGGTACCGCAGTTACGGGTGAAACCAAATCGAGGAATGATTTAAGGCCAGTGCCCCTTTAATGATGGTAGCGGTTTATGTTACTTTTGTTTGAATTTCTGGGCTGTATTGATTTTTAACTATTTAAGCTACAGTTTCCTGACGCTCGCCCACTTATTCATAAACTTTGAGAACTAATTTATTAAATTATTGTGCACCGTGTAAAACACCATTTTCATTTCACGGGGCTGTCGTTTAGAAATACCTACCATCGAAATTTCCATGCAGGTAAAATTTCCCATCATGAATAATTAAAATATAGGAATTATAATATTCAGCAAATGGCAGTGTTTGCTCGTGGATTGTATTTAACTTTTTAAAACATTTTAATTGTGTTTCTATACAAATTTACTGGCTATTGAGTGCTTTCGGAGTGGTGTTTTATTGTTCTAATTAAAATGTAAGTGTTTTGACCCAGGATGTGAAAGGAAATTCGAAAGTGAGAAAAATCTCACTCATTATTCCGTATTTCAAAAATCGTACTCAAAGCACATTTATCAGCCGTAGTAGCATTACATGTTTTAAAACAGAGTCAGGTAGATTCTATCGTTCAAAATATCCCGCAGCAAGTCACGAATCAACAGCCGATCCCCGCCATTCAGCTACCCCGAAAGTTAAGTTCCTCTTGGAAAATAAATATATTGAAAGATATCGAGATAGTCAAATAGCGTTCACTACCCGCTCCCACTTTTTCCAGACCAAAGTAACAGGGCTTGAGACTTGCTTTCAGAAGTAACGCTTGGCTTCGTAATATACTACTTTGAATAGGTATAAAAATAACTGGTGGTGTGGGGGATGGTAGTTCTGTCTGCCTTACTTTGATTCACTCATGTGCTCCCATCGGAGGTTGCCTGTTCAAACCAGTTACAGTAAAACTCCTTTATAACAACCCCTTTTATAACAACCACCTCTCTATAACAACCCTTTCCTCAAGAACCATGGGGTTTTAAAATATGTGGTTTACTGTACAGTTAAACCTCTTTATAAAGACCACCCCTATATAAAGACCCTATTCTAGGGAACCATGATGGGTCTTTATAGAGAGGTTTTACTGTATTGACAACAAATTTTTCGAGAGTCAAAATATTCACGCTTGGCATTTACGTGCCGGCCTAACTGCCTAACGCTTGACAAAATATACCGATTTTAAACTTACTTACAAAACCAGACTTGTGTGCAACACGAAAATCTTTTTTTAAACGTTTAGTAAATACTTTAATATCATCGCATGCGTTCATCTTAGAAGTAACATTTTTTTTTTTTTTTTTTTTAATTCCAGAGGCCATGCGCAAGTACCCACCGCTGTATTTTGTGGAAAGAGAGTGCGTTTCGGACTGCAAACTTGAAGGAACTAACATTACTGTAGAAAAGGGGACGCCAATTGTTATTCCAATATTCAGTATTCACTACGATCCTGACATTTATCCTGACCCTGAGAAGTTTGACCCTGAAAGGTTCAACGCCGTAAATAAACACAGTCGCTCATCTTTCGCTTATCTACCTTTTGGCGAAGGACCAAGAAAATGTATAGGTAAGTAACGCAAATTGTAAGGAAAATGTTTGCTGTTCCATTTGCAGTGATATTCATAAAACTGCAACACTATCAACCCTTGGGTTCTGTTGAACCTACATAACAATCGATACTCTGACACAAATTTCTGTAGTAACATTTTACGACATAATGAGTTGAATTAAAAACTGGCTAGACTTTTATGTGGTACACAAGTGCCTAAGTTGACAGGCATATATGTGTATGTCATTTTTGCCAGTAGGTAAACTTGTAATGGCAACGCATTTGTTGAAATTATACTTGTAATGAGAATCTGCACAGTCACTTATGAAAATTGTCGTATGTATGTACATATATAAATAAATACATATATATACACACATACACACAACACATACATACATGCATGTTTAAAAAAAGCACCGACAAACTCCCTCAGGTGATTCTTTATGAAAAATAAATTAGTATATATATATATATATATATATATACATATATATATATTATACATACTATATATATCGCAATTTTCACGTGACCGTAGTATTAATGGAGTAATACGCCTTTGAATATTAAATTTGATAACATTATTTTCCCCCCGAACTGAAAACTGACGGACATAAAATGACAATACTAAAATATAAGGGGTAGCTTACAACTTTTGTAACGTCAGGATATTCTAACATTTGCAGGTGCGTTATTAACTAATGTGACGTGAGTAACAAAAACTTCTTGTTACAAACTAAAGAAGTATTTTGAACATACGCCATTGCATCAAATGGTGTGCCACAGAAAACCAGAGAATACACACAAATAAACTCTGGCCAGTGCAAAGTCCTTTTGTTTGTTTACTTGTCTGTTTGTATTCTCTGGTTTCCTGTGACACACCATTTGCTGCAATGGCGTATGCCCAAAATACTTCATTAGTTTGTAACGCACCCCCATTGCAAGAATTGTTCAAAAATAAAAAAAAATGTGTTTTTGCCATTGCCTATGAAGCATCGTTTTCGTGCAAAACACATGAAGACAGGGCGTGGGGATGCAGAGCCTTGCCCGTAGGCAATACGGCGTACATGAGTGTTCGTTTTATCCCGCCGCGCCGCACAGACGATGGTGAATATTCAGTGTGAATATCATGAACTATATCATGAATTGCTCACATAACCAAAACCAGCACTTTGACGTTGACTGATGTTGTATCTGTGTTTTTCAGGACATAGTGTGAAGTGTAAAGTGAAATAAATGTTTCGTCGGTTAATGCTCATAGTTTGACATTTAAACAGTGTGCACAATTCTGATACTACTGTAAAGCAGAGATTATTCAATAAAGTCTGCAGGCACTGCCCTATATTACCGATACATAATACAACGATGTTGCTGATGCAAACTTACCGATATTCCCGATACCAATTCCTATACTGCCTTGAGAAGGTAAAATAACGTAGAAGGGTTAAAAAATAAATAAGTAATCATTTTAAAAAATCATGCAAAATTATGAAATATCTTAGTTTTCATTGTTTACATTGTAGTCCTTACTATTAAGATAAATGAAAAATTAGGAATCACTAACTAGTGACTTGAACTTTTGTAGGCCTATCATGAAGGTTATGGTTTACTTTGTGCCATTAAATCATATACGCCATGAAATTAGGAGTCATCTAAATGTCTGAATTACTCGCGACTGTGGAACTGCTAAACGTGTTTTTTTTTCACAAGAAAGTTGTGTTGAGAGGGTTGCAACATGCCCAGGGAGATGACTTTGTAATTTTAAGCTCTTCCAATTCAATCGGTGCGAACATTCAAGGTGCCGTTTTTAGTTTGGGGTACTATTCGATCTCGATTATTTACCGTCTCTCGAAACCAAACATTTTCAAATATTGCAAACAGATTTGCAATTTGGAGTTTTGCTTATGGTTAAGCCACTCATTTTGGTAAGAAGAATTTTGCCCCATCTTGTTTCAATGCATTATGGCCCAACTTTACCTCTGATTCATGGTCAGTGAGTGGATGTTTTAACTCTCGGCGTTTTGCTGTTCTGCCGCAAATCACAGAAATGTGGTGTCGCAGCAAGCATCGCTCTTATTGGCACCGCCCAATACGTGACGTCTCCCAAAAAGACGCGCTGCAGATAACCATGAAGCACAGCTGCAGATATGCTCGTAAGGCAATGAAACGAATTGGCTATACTTATGATGAAAAAAAATCCCACACGTCACTTCTTTCCCTAGTCATATTATCTGCTTATTGCTGGCACAAACAAACTATTTTAACACGTTCATACCCCAACCTAGCGCCGCCATATTACTATAACAACAGAAAATTCATCGACGAAATAAACAAACAGAGGCCATTGACTAAGGAAGTAATATGCAGCACATGACCAACTTTGAATGCTTAAGAGGAGTCTTCGTCGGTGTTTAATTTACACATTTAACGCATGGGAACACTGTAACAATAAGAGCCAGTGTCCCACGCTCGACGAGAAGCATATCGCCTCTATTCGCAGCGCGCCAAACTGGCGTTTAAGGTTTTCGTTGTAATCTTTTTTCCTACGGGACTTTAAGCGTTGACCACAACATTTTATTTATGAATAGTATGAAGAAAATACCAACGCATGCCTCTCGCTTTGCACTTTACGAATTCAGGTAATATTTTCGGAGTTACAGCATCTAAAAAAAACCGTTTTTAGCCATTTTGAGAGGCCCGAATACCATGTTTCTAACAAGCGTGCTGAATTTCTGAAAACATATAAGCATAGTTTCAAGTGTGTGTTCTTTTAATAGATAAACATAATATGAATAAGTTAAGCGGTTTCGCGTAAAAAATAATATGCGTGACACGCTGCACCGCCATCCATGCGCCAGTCGAGGACTCCTCTTAAGCCCGGTACACACTGTCCGTAATTCAGTGTATAATTCCGTACCAAATTCTTTGCAAAGTAGCACTGCGCTAGTGTGTACCGCAACTACGCTGGTTCCATACTGAATTCCGTACTTAGTTTCACGGTAGAGCTCGTCCTATTTTTTCATCGTAGTGTTTGTTCACGCGCATGCGAAGTACGCAAGCAGGGTTGCCAATGTGATTTTAATATAAATAAAATTCTTGTTTCCTGCTGAACAATGGCTGCCGGAGTTATCACAACCTAAATAATACAAGATAGTGTAACTTATTTGGGAGTCACATGCGTGTATTGTTTGTGAATTATTTTTTGGGAATTCTACAGCTATACTTCATGGATTATAGCAACCAACATCACAAATATATTTTTCTTCTCTTTGTACAGAAAGTTGTTAGTAAACAGTGATAGTGTATAAGAAATATAGAAGTTTTGGTACATAATTCTGGTGTAAAATCGCTATCAATGTTTATGAAGAGAAGTAAGTAATTGAGTAGACAATTAAGGATAGTGTGCATCGGGCTTAACAAGAAGTAACTGAACTCGCGAAATATTTCTTTTCCTATTTCCTGGTTAACGCCATGGACATGATCGCCCTATGACTGAAATAAATCTATCTGTATTTCACAGTAAAATTTAAAGTGATATTTTGATATGATATTCTCATTCGCTTCGATAATAAATGTAACAGTAGTGAGTCATGGGTCTCTACACTCATTGTGCCGTATACGGAAACAATGCCATCTTTCTCGGCGTTCTTTGTCTCATACAGTCCGCAGTAATTTGAAGGGAGCTGGGGCGCCAAAGCAGTGAATTTTCACAATTTTAGTAAAAAAAATTCTCAGATATCGAAAATCAAGGCTCAACAATTCGTAGATGATACTTTGTATATCTTGTTACGTTACTATACCGTCACAGACTTTCTTATTTTTGGAGCACTGTCGGCAGTTAAGGAAGAAATGTGTGAAATTTGGTCAAGTCTTAACAAAACAACTGTTTTTAATTTTTTAGAGTCAGATTTTTAAAAGTAAAATTGTAGTTTCGGAGTAGAATTATAGGTGAAAGTGTCAAAACTGGATGTTAATAACAAGTATCGGGATAGTAGATTCTTGTATTTGTTGTTATTGAACCGGAACCGTGCACAAACATAGCTAGGGTAGTTATGGAAATAACCTTTCTCCAAAGGTCAAAACGGTTACCTCAACTCCATGAGAATTTGGTTCTTCTTAACTGTATTACAGTAGTTTTGCTTCTAAGAAAAACTGTGTACTAAATAAAGACTTTGCTGTACTCTTCGTATTCACAGTATTTAGGGAATAAACGCTGAAATGTCTTTATCAAGTGCGTGAAGGAATGCTTTCTGTCCACAGGTATGCGATTCGGCTTGATGCAAGTGAAAATGGGCTTGGTGCAAGTTTTGAAAACATTCCAAGTGAGACCCTGCAAGGACACTCCAGAAGCTCCACTCCAAATGAAAGAGTATTTTGATTTTTTAACTCCTAAAAAGGAAATAGTTTTATCTTTTACGAAGCTGAAATAAAAATCACTATCAAGGTTTCTTTGTACAGTAACTACGTCACTTAGATGCTGAGTCTAATCATCCATTATGTGTCACATACTTAATACGATATTCGACATTATAACTACTAACTTTTTCACGACAAGTTTATATATGTTAATGTTATTTCCAGACATATTTTTAAATCTTTATATGTTTCACATTAAGCTAGTAAACATTTTTTTCCTTGTTCGTGTTTAACGAACTTTTTTCCCGTGGGAATATTGAACAATTTAACTTCCAAACTTACGATGTAAACAGTGACCTTAATGTAACTGTTTTAATACAGTATCTTTACAAACAATGAATAAAATCTGATAAATTAATGTCAATAACAACAAGTGAAGTTTGCGTTCAAATCTTTGTAACATGGATACACTGCTCCTTTTAACTCGTTTCATCACATAACTAATGCAGTTAACTAACACGGTTTAATTAAACATAGATAAGTAACAACTTTTGTAGAATTGCACGTATCAACAATGCGGTGACAGATTCAAGCATTAATACATGAAGTTTCTATCTAGTTATCTGTATACTTCAAAGATTTAGATCTCATTACGTCCTACAGTATTTTTAAAATGCAAATGTAACTGTAAACATAGAACGGTTTAAAACTCAGTAATTTTGTACGATTTGAAAAGAAAGTACAGTAACAGTTTGTTTGAGTTTGGAACAAATTACATTTAGGCCTAAACATAAAGTGAAAAAATAGCACTCGTTCCTACGACCATCAAAAATTACTACTTGCAAAATATACTAATTGTTAAGTACCTTACAATACATATTGTATGCTAATACACAGGCCACGACCAATACAGGAAAACTTCAAGTAGGAAATCATTTAAATTTATTTTTCTTCATACTAAAGGGGATACCATAATTTTACACTTTATAATCAAGAACACTTATGTGTAGACTTAAATTTTATGTAAAAATCTGTCTCAAAATAAACATCGCTTTAGTCGTCGAAATGGTATTTCACGAATCTTTTAATTTTCGTCCTCCTTAAACACAAAATTATTCATCTGACGTTTCATTTAAAGCTTCATACAGAAATCAGTTACCATAAGGAATACCACTAGATCTAATTGTAAAATTAACACTTTCCGACATACGTTGCATACGTCGCATCTCCTCCAAAACCACACATATCTACTTTCGGGCCTCCATTATTTTTATAAGTTCAACGGCCAAGGATGAGCATTTTTAACTTTAGTTAGCTGTATTTAATAGAAATTAGTGTGTATGTGTGTTATGGGTAGACGCTGCAAATAGGTAGCCGATCTTAATTATCTCGACTTTTAACGTAGGTTATCAGGCTAAACGATTGCAGTGAAATCAGCTTGTAATTGTTAAATACTGTATAGGAAAATAAAGTTAGGACCATTTTAACCATAAACGTTCAACCTGACCATTCGAGTTGAAAGTCAAGTTAACTGAGTGAGTTAGAGATTTTGGTCGGCGCTCAACATCAAGGTCTTTAGCGCTGGTGAGGGGTGGCATGATGTATGAAGCAGCGCCGGAATGAAAGAGCGGGGGAAACGGGAGATCCCCGAGAAAACCCGCCGACGAGCGGCATCGTCTGATCCCGACGGGAATCGAACCTGGATCGCCTTGGTGGGAGGCGAATGGTCTGACCATTCGGCCACCGCGGCCCCTCGAGTTAACTGAGATGTTAGCTACAGTTTGACTCCTTATGGCAGCTTACTTCTGTCGGACGTTGGTGAATGTATAACTTAATTTTTAAGGAGGACGTAAATTAGAATGTTCAAAGTGTAGTACGATGGATTCATGAAGCATGTCATTATTTGAATGTTTGGTGGTGTTAATTTTGCGACTTATTTTCATCTATCGGAAATGTCTGCACTGTTCTAGGCCTATGGTGTATCCCTTGTAAAGGAATTAACATCAAGTTACAGGAAATATTTATATATTTAATAGTCTAAGCATTAGCTTTACATCAGTATCCTAAGGTACCATCTAAAACGTGATGTATTTTGCAAACAGTAATTTTTAAGGGATTTAGTAAATCGGTGCTGTTTTGTCTTATTATGTTTATGCCTAAGAGTAATTTGTTTAATACATACACGATCGTTAAACGAATACTGTGTTTACTTTTCAAATTGTGAAATAGAAATGGATCATTTTTTACATTGTTACATGTTTACATTTTATCTTATTTACATTAAACACCGAAGTTAAGGGGCATACAATGATTTATTATTTATTCTGTTCCATAGATAACGAGAAAACTTCATGGACTCTTGGCCACCACCTTGTTGACACATACATATAATATATAATAATGCAGAAATTGGTAACTTACCTTTTCTTAACTAAACTGAGTTAGTTAACTGAATGGCCGGTATTTACGTGTTGAAAGGAAATGTTCTTCAACGCAGTTAAATGTGGAGTTAACGTTTTATCTTCGCTTAGTAAAACCGAGTGTTAAACGAAACAGTGGTGAGACCTGCCCTAGCACCTAATAAATATTTTGTTAAAATATGTTATTAAATACTTACTGGTCAAAATGTTATCATCCAACACGGCCACCCAACTTAAACTGACAAAAAAGTCAATTCACGAAGAACTTTCATTCCATGTGAAATGGATGACCCACTTTCTTTCTAAAGTGTTAATAAACAACTGGAACGTGATCTTTTTTAACGTTTCACTACTTGACTTATTTAATTCAGCTAAGAATGTCAGTCTTGCTATTTGAGGCAGTCTTAATAAATTACAAATTTTAACTATTGTACTCATATAATACCTAAAAACCAATTTCTATAAACAATGATATTTCTTTCTATGAAGTTTTTGAGTTCGCTTACTCGCAAGACTGTCTCATTTAACTGTTTTAAAAATCGTTCCATTTCTCAAACAATAGCCAACAATGGAAAGTATTTGTTAAGGCCACGGCCGTGGAAGAACAGGTGTGGACACTCGCCTGGAAACTTGACCCCCCCCCCTTCCTTGTTGTTTGACTGCAGTTTACCATGTTACCGAGAATGATGTACGTCTTTGGCGCTGCAATAAGGGCGGTCGGGCTCAAACTCCGCCCTCTTCCCTCCCACTTTTTTCCAGTGTTTACATTTTAAAGATAAACAATTTATCAAAACGTATTTTTTTATCTACTTATGAAATACTTCATTCGCTCACAATCCTAAAGTATTGCTCCAGCAATCTTTATTTACTTTATAATGTAAACACTGGAAAAAAAATGGGCGGAGTTTGAGCCCGACCACCTTGATTGCAGCGCCAAATACGCACAACACTCTCGGTAACGTGGTGAACTACAGCCAAACAACAAGGGGGGTCAAGCAAAATACATTGGTAGATAGGCGAGTGTCCAGACCTGTTCTTCTACGGCCGTGCTTAAGGCATAATGAACGGTTTCCTGCCATGTTTTCAACAACGTGGTGTGATGTTTCGAGCACGGTAAATTAACAGTGCCGTTTCGATCAGTAGAATCCGTATGCTGCTGGAGAAGATAGTTATTTATAGAGCGTAGTGCGCACGCGACCTTGTGGGCTAATCTGGAGATAATGATGCCGCGCAAGGTCAGCGACAGATGGTGGCTGAGAGGCGACATCGAAGGAGCTGCAGACTGTGTTTGGAAGAGAGAACGTTCAGTGGGACTACATTATCTGATAGGTCGTCATACGCTCCTTGCTTTCAGTAAAACTTGTTTGTTTCAAGTTCCTGAGGTAAGTTCCATACTTATACAAATTTAGATACGCTGTTCAAGGTAAATGGTTACTTCTGAGGGCAGTCATGTTAATAATAAAAATCATAAATAAATTTTATTGTGGTTTAACATCTCAGAGTTCTGTAACTAGATAAACAATGTCGGTGTTACGAAAGCAGCTACGACTAGATTATAAGAGCCACAAGTTATTGGTTATGTACAATAATGTTAAATTATTTAAAATTAAGTTGAATTAGACTTTCTCTAATTTAAAAATCTTTATTATTGTATTGTGTTTCGCACGTTTATTTACTTTCATTTATTATTCGTAGCCACATCAGCTGTTTGGTTGCCTACAAAACGAAAGCTTGAATTGTGTTTGTATGGGTTGTTCATGATAAAGTTAGCACTTTTAACGACCACCGTGTCTGGAATAATAATTAAAAACATTATTTATTGTGGCCCTAGACGTCTACTTTTGAGTTCAGTACAACTGACATACTTTGATTGTTTCTTAGGTTGATCTGTTTATAACAAACAGTGGCAGGAAACTATACATTAACTGGAATGAAAAAAAAAGTAACTAGGGCTTCAAAAGTGCTCACTTTATCGCGAGCCTCCTGTACTACTAAACCCGGAATGTAACTCAGAGAAAAATATCTTCCCAAAGCATTGCAGTGCTGGGCGAGAATTATGTCAATTCAGCGCACAAAGTACGGAGAAACGGCAAGAGACAGCACTCTTGTGTTAGGGTGGTAGTCCTGGTTTGGAAACGTGTTCTTAGACAACGGGCAAGGATAAAAGGTAAATATCGTACGACAGTAGTACCAAATAACTACCTGAAATAAATTGTTGGGCCAATTCAAAAATAGTAGCTTTGTGTTGTGTGTTGCATATTGCTTGCTGAACGTATAAAATGCACTTTCTGCCGAACTGGTTATGTTCTGTTCAAATCAGACCACAGTGCTAATTTTCGTTTCATATTTCAAAAAAACTTCATTGGGATTATGTTTATAAACAGCGAGTGTAGTTTTTTTTTTTTTTTTTTTTTTTTCCATAAAACATCGTAGGCTCCATCATGTAGCGTCGCCCCGCATAGTTACACCAAGAAATATTGCTGAACGTTTGTTCGGTATCTTCTTCTACGAAAAGAAAACACATTTCAAACTGCTTCTCTATTTTTTAATTCTATGTATCAAGCTTAGAAACATGGTTTCTGGGCTCCTTAAAATGGCTAAAAACTGCTTTCCCAGACTGCTGTCACGTAAGAATTACCAACTGGAATCATAAAACAAACATAGAGAAGCATGTGCTGAAATTTGCTACGCACTTTCCGAAAATTAAAAAGTAAGGTCATCGCTTGAAGTCTCATAGGAAAAAGCCAACGACCAAAGCAACGCGCGCCGTTTTCGCGCCTATAAAGGCTATACGGTTGTTGACGCGCGATCCGGTCTAGCTCTTATCGCCTGTCTGTATTCGTGCCTCTGACGCGCCATCTAGCAATTTCTGTACAGGGCTCTTAACAGTGGCGTACGCAGGGGGAAGTGGGGTACCGATTCCGAAACTATCAACTATCAGCCATAGTTTTAGCAAAGTGTGACCCTAGATAAATTATAAATCATGATTGCGTTCCTCAACAGTAATGTATTTTAATGTAAAAAAAAAAAAAAAGAGTTTTACTTGCGTGTTCTGATTCATGTTTACGTTTTTTTTATTTTTGTTGAATTACTTGGTTTGGTGTTTTATCTCTCTCCACCTCCCCCTTAACCGCGAAATGAAATCTGTCGTACGCTCCTGATATTTAAATACGTCTGCTGACTTCTGTATATCAGATAATAGGCAACCGGAACAAACGACGCAAGATCTGTCTCATTTCGTTGGCTTAAAAAATATATATGTACACATATACACACACACCAGCTTATCACCTTTCGCCTTTCTCTAAGAAAACATGATCACTTTCGACTGTCCACGGAATTTTGACCAGATTGTTTAAGAAATAAAAAAGGTCAGTAATATACTCATGTTGTTTCCTTAGGCTTTGAAGTATATATCCGAAGTATTCTTAAGGTTTTTTTAAATCGTCTAACACTACAATTGACGTCACGAATTCTTCAAATAGTCATATCTGCTAACTCTGAATATAATATGAGAAAATAAGAAGCTACTGTAAACACCATCTTACAGTTATCGGTCATGTAGTTAACTGGAACACACCGAAAGAGACACATGCTATACATTATTCTTTGTGATAATCCGGAAGATTGTTTTAATATTGGGCATATTAATTCAACCAATTTATCCAATTATCTAAATCAAAATGTACTCTAATTAACTGCTTGTACTATAAAATGAATGAATTGTTGTGGTTTTGTTATCTCAACTAATCTCTCTCGATTTAGAACTACACAAAACACAGTAACTTACAGAAACTATGTTTGGGGTAAGAAGGGTAATTTAGAAGAATGCGTATCTTGACAATACGCATGTGGTACTGTTAAGGTGGCCGTCTGGGAGAATGTATTTTGCGCGTTCAAGACCCAGAAGTGCGGAAGCTATAAGGACGAGACAGCACACACATCACTCCTCACCCTAGCCTCTAGGCGCAAGTCACTGAACTGGCGTGGAGTCTTCTCCCGCTACAACGCTCTTGTATGAGACTTTCGGGGGTAACCCAAGATAAATGTTGACTCGACACGCTTATAGCTTAAAAAAAATTACGCCAAGATTTACATGCCTAAAAAGGCCGCAATGTATCCCATTTTCGGCCGCTAGAAAACATGCTACAATTAGTTGTAGTTCACTTGTAATTGGGGGGGGGAGCTGTGGTTGAGTGGTCACACCCCTCGCTTCCCACCAAGGCGATCCGGACTCGATTCCCGGCGGGGTCGATCCCCGAATTTTCGCATGTGGGAATCGTGCCGGACGATGTCGCTGGTCTGCGGGTTTTCTGCGGTATCCCCCGTTTCCCTCGCCCTTTCATTCCGGTACTGCTCCATACTCACCTCATGTCACCCCGCACCAGCGCTAAAGACCTCGCTGTTAAGCGCTGACCAAAAACCTCTTCACTCTTCATTCTTCACTTGAAATGGGTATACAGTCATGTAACGTTCTTTTAATGCTATTTATAAGCTGACATAGTTTACTTGCGATGAGCAGTTTTCGAATATTTTGTAAACGGCCACAGCTCTGCACACCGCTCGGCAGCCTATGCAGACGGCAACCTTAAAATGAATTACTATTTATTTATGTTGTACATTTGGAACATATTTGCTTGAATAATTTCTTGTGTTGCAGACGTCACACGAAGAAACTTACACCACAATGGCTTTCGTTTGCAACTCAATTTTCGCCGATTTAATATTTATTATGACAGTATTTTTTGTTGGGATATATTTATACTTTGCAAACGCCTACAAACACTGGAAAAAGCGAGGTATCCACTACATCAAACCCAGTCTATTTGTTGGAAACTTGGGCACAGTGTTCTTGAAGAAAGAAAGTATAGTGGATCTCTTTAAAAGACTGTACCAAGAAGCCGCAGGGCATAAAGTTGTTGGGCTCTACGTATTCCACAAGCCCATCCTGATGGCGCGTGATCAAGAAGTGGTTCGGAGCGTATTGGCGAAAGATGCTCATGTATTTCTGAACAGATTTTATATGCTTCCCGAGAAATTTGATCGGCTGTTCGCCCGAAGTCTTGTTGCAACGAAGGGCAAGAAGTGGAGACATCTGAGGATTAAACTTACTCCGACCTTCACATCTGGTAAGATGAAGAAGATGCTACAGATAATAGATGAATGCAGCAATCAGCTACTGAAGTATATCGACCAGGAGATCTCAGAAGGTAAATAGACGTTAAATATGCACTTATTTTATATGTACAGGTTTTAGAGTAGCTACTTTAGACTTATTTTATACCGAGTGCTAAAAAACGTGATGAACCGCAGTATAACTTAGGTTATTTCTAAAACATCTGAGTGTGAATAATCTCTCACATAAGTACGGAATCGTAACAAAGCACAATAGGATTACAGTGAATGCATGTGTTTTGTAACTCTCGGAGACTGTTGCGATAGGGTTTGAACTTGTCATTTATAACTTGGTTTATTAATTGTCGAACTAAAACTTGAGGGCAGCTTGTTCTAAGTCAGTTGGGACTCTAGCCCGCTTAAGAGTGTGTGGTATATAATTCAGCGCTAAAACCGTCAGTTTATAATTGTAGGTTTCTCGAAGCCAATTTGCAAAAATAAAAAAATCAGCGATCCCAGACAACAGTTTTTTCCAACTTTCTGTGCAAAAATTTTTCTCGAGTAACGTATATCTGAAGAACAATCTCTGACGCCGATAGCTCGTATACATTTAAATGCGGCGTAAGGGATCACGCTTAACAAATGCATCATTCTGGGTAAATATTTGCTAATAAAGTTGGCAAATATAATTATCAAGGATTGCTGTGTTGTAGTTTTTCTATATTGACTTTCAAAAACGTGTAGCTCTCAATTGTAGAACTCAGCGCTTATTTATCTACCACGCCCTCTTAACGCATATTCCTTCTCTGAGAGTGATCTGGGGTTAGTTATATCCCTTCTCCAGCTAAACTATTGTACTGCCACATGGCCATCTCCATGCATTTATATTTCTGGCCCCTTTAATCTCGTATACTAAATCCTTCAATTCATAACAAATTGAAATTACAATTATTTACGAATACCTCTCGCTCTACTCATCACAGCGGTACATAACAAAGTATAACTGTCGTGAAAACTAATTGAATGGGTGATATGAAAAAGGAAAACATTCCACATTTTATCGAAAATGAACTGATACAGCCAAGTTGTACTTTGTTTGTGGCTTCATTGATTGACATAAAGAAAAAAACGATTCTAGGAATTCTTAAACTGCTATAAAACGTTGCATTTTTAAGTGATGAGTAAACGGAGACTTTTCCCTTCTTAACCCTAGGGTTATGGCATGTTTGACTATTCGCCGCGAGTCGCTGCAGTTGTGTTTCTTTTGTTAATGCAGTTGGCAGTGTTGTAAATGTACAACATATGGCATTGTAAATGTGCGGTTAGTACAGCGTAGGTATTATAACATAAAATGTACTATTATAGTATTTTAACAGCACTTGTATTATAGAAACATATCTGTAAAATACTCATTTATCCAATTTCAGAATGCCCTCAACTCAATGAGATTAAAAAGGAAAACATTCCATCATCTTTGATTGCCCATAACTTTCTGTTCATAAAAAGTGTTGTGTTTTTGAAGTAATTTTCCACTTCCTTAAATCCTGACGAACAATTGTATAACTGAAAGTTTTCCCATTCAACCTACAGTTTAGTGTCAAAACAGATTTTTATGTTTTTCCGAAAGTTGGACAAAGTGAAATCTTTTCCTTCGTCATCTCACCCGTTCAATCAATAACAAGAATAGACACTCACATTGGTTTGTCGCTTTGTCCTTCATTACTTTAATATGTAGGTGTATAAACTAACGCAACTTACTTCGGGCTTGAAAGACAACATATATGTAATTCTCTTGCAATTATTCTGCATGACAAGTTAATAACAGATGTTAATATTATTTATGTCAAGCAGTTTACCAAGAATATATCCTATGCTTTGTCGAAGAGAAAATTTTGATGATACAATTAAAAAAAAAAAAATTGTTATGGCTCAAATACTGAAAGTACAATAAAATTGTCTAACACCTCCGTTAAGCAAATATCGCATTGCTATCTAAAAGTTTAGTGAGATCGATATATATTCATCACAAATCTAAACACATTTTAACATTTTTTACCTCTTTGAAGTCGAATTTGAAAAATATCCTGAAATAGTATTTTGGATATTTACGTAAATATCATTTTGAAGCAAACAACACTTCTATATCTCGACTGGTTCTATGTACTATACGGAAGAATAATCGTAAACATTTTTTACATCTTTTCATCCCCTTAATTAAAAAATTTCGAAAACGTCTTGAAGTCCTATCGTATAAATTGGTATACGAATCTAATTGAAGAAAAAATCATGATGATAGCCCATTTGGGTTCGAGCTATACAGATGATTAATAAAAAAAAATTACATTTTCTCCCTATTTACTCAGGAGAAATTCTAAGACTACGGTATTTACATGGACGTAATTTTGAAGCGAAAAGTAACTCTGTATCCCAAAAGGTTCGATAGATATCGATAATTAATGGAAAACACATTTCAGGTCTTTTCATCCCTTAAAGGTTGAATTTCAAAAACTCCTTGAAGTTGCTGAAATGCATTTGTATTATTGGCCGATTGAAATAAAAGTCACAACGATAGGCCGTTTGGTACGAGCTATGTAGACAAATCACAGAATACACATTTTAGCAATTTTCACCCCTTAGGGAATGAATTTCGAAAGAAAATGAAGTCCTTTCTTACTGCTTGCTTACGACCTATACGGAACCAACACAAAATTTTCACGTTTTTTATAGGCCTAACGGTCTGGGCTGCAGTTTGATATGCAAGTCAGTCAGTGAACTCTTTTATACATAGAGATGGTGGAAACTTACACCCACCCAACATAGGGGGAAAAGAGAAAGGGTTGAAGTTATTGATTTTTTTTTTCACGAAAACATTTTACAAGCGCACATGTTGCACATGTATACTCCACTTCATATAAGTTTGGATGAGTTTGACAGAAACTTATGGCCAATAATTTGTAATATTTTGTGATTTATGGCACTACACGAGACAAACATTGCAGCACAAATACTGAAACGGACATCTCAGGTTCATTTTAGAGCTAAAAATGTCTTGCATTCTGCAACAAATCACAAAATATTAAAAATTATTGCCATAAGTTGCTGTCAAATTTTACCAACTTGTATGTAACAGAGTATACGAAAAAAAACTAATTCAGCCGTGTACTAAATGTCACTTGACAACACTGAATGTAAATAGTAACAGTGATCCGAGTTTCTCAAACAAAGCTTTTTCTGACTGCTGTCGCTCAAAATGTAATGACCGGAGACATGCGAAACTCGCATATGTTACCGCACTGAACTTTGTTACAAACTCCTGATCAATAAAATTATATTGTCAAGGTCATCGCTTCAGTCGCGTAGCAGAAACCGGTTCGGTGGAAAGCTTGCTTAGTGGTGAGGTGGTATTTTAAGCGAGCCTCAATGTCGCTCTTACTGCTCCTATACTCCTGAGCCTCAGAAGCGCAAAACTGTTCCAGGCAAGAAGCGCATTTGATGTAGATCAAGTTAATTTTCTTTCAGGTTAACGTACTGTTTATGCTACTCCAGGATATGCAGTGAACACAACGCTGAAAGTGAATCATAATGAAAAATGAAACACTTTGGCGTCTCGCTGGTTCCTGTTAAGAAAGTAAAATATTAACTGCTGGCCACTGAAAGGCATTTGCATTTGTTATTCTAGAAGTCAATAATTTAGATACTATTTGACTCACTACACCCAATATCAATGACTGAAAAAATATATTTTCTAATTCAGATTTTGTAGCCAGTTATAAATATTAGGGAAGGATTATTGAAATGCATACATTTCATTTCCAGTAAGTGTAGATTATTTTTAAACATGTTAAGTATTAGTATTTTATTTTAATTTATTTTCCTTTCCCAATTGTCATCGTGCACACTAGCGTAACTTAATTTTTGCAGTTGGTGACAAATTTAGATGAAATTGAATTCTTAGTTTAAAAAAACCAAGGAATTAGAGATTTTCATAAATAAATCTAGGGAATTCCAAAACATAAAGTTGAATTGAGTACATTTCTGCGAATATTTGAACAAAATTTACTGCACGTTCAAATCATGTTTGCATAATAGATTATTTCGTGGCCCGTAATTTCAATGGAAATGCTGTAAAATGTCGGGGATGAATGGTTGCACAAGCATTCTTTTCTGGTTCTGCTGCAAGTCCCCATGACTGATATACTCGAAAAATTATTACCAATTAAATTTAAGTGAAGACTATTTTTTAAAGTTCATGTCATAGATTTATGAATTACACATCGTTAAATACTAAGATATTTGCCCGCTGTAGAGTCTGTGTTTACCATTAAAAACTGCTTAAATAGCACCATTTTTCACTTTGAAACTGAAATTTTCCTAGGGGAGGACCCCAGGCTCCCCGCGACTGGCTATGACCCAGGTGCCAAAATAATTATGTTAAGATCCCCCTCTGAAAAAAAAAGTTAAGATCTCCCTTCCCTCGAAAAAAAAAATCTAGATCCACAGCGTCTTGTACCCTCCCCTTTCCCCCTCTCATAAAAATTGTAATACGTTCCAGCGCCCCTGAACTACACTACTTACCTTACTATTGGCTACTCTTGGTTTAGGCTAGGCTATTCCATTCATGCTGTTCATATGACTAATTCTGCGCGAGTATAACGTTACGTACAGCCGCAGACACATACTGAATATTCAATTCCCAAGGCCACATCCACGCATGTAACAATTGTGTCCTCACCAGTTACCTTGCATAGGTGCGTGATGCGGGTGGCAGAAGTGTTGGCTACTCCACGGGGTTATGCGCATTTTGACATTTTAAGTGCGTACTTTTCGAAAACCGTTTTCCGGAATAAGTTCGATAAAATGATGAATTGTATTTATTTTCTCAAGCTAAGTAATACTTCGCCTTGAAATTTTCATTACCGCCTAGTGTTCTAAATTTACCCGTGTACATGTGGTGACTGTCACTACTTAAGAAATGAAGTCTGACCATTTATCGAACATTTTCACATATTTGTAACGTTTAGTATTCTTGGAATCCGTTTCCGTTATTTTTTGTCATTCAAGTATTTAAAACATATATTTTCATCATAGTGTACCTTAATTAATGTCCACCGCACGATTGTAATTGATCATTCCCATAAGATATTTATTGCCTTCCAGAATTTGTCACATATAGTCTAGTCATAATTGCATGTGCAAGTGTGCCACAATGTTATCAGTATATGAGGTATTTGGTGGAATTTTCTTTTATGTGAATCATTGTATCTCTCCGCAGGCAGACCTGTTGTAGTGAAAGAAGCGATGTCAAGGTACACTATGGACTCTATAGCATCTTGTGCTTTTGGCCTGAACGCGAATGCCCTGGAAGATCCTAACTGAGAATTCCTTACCATTATGAGAAAGCCTTTCGAACCAAGTGGCTTTCAGATGTTAATGGGAAATCTTCTGATTTTCGTTCCCTGGTTGCAGCACTTTTTCAACGCGAAAGTATTTGATAACGGCTCTAACGATTTCATCCGAAAGACCTTCTGGGATGTTGTGAACTACCGTAAGAAGAACGTAATAGTCCGCAAGGATTTTGTGGATCTTCTGATACAGCTTCACGAACAAGGTGAAGTTCGTGCAGAGAATGCGAAGGACTTGGAAGAGATCAAGCAAGACAACAAATATATGAACTTGGAAGACACAAAAACTGACGAATCTGATATAAGTGAGTACAATTTTGAATGTACGTAATGGTATATTTACAAGTTTAGCGGTGCCATTTCTGTGAATACACTATATTAGACAAGTACTCTCGTAGTTTAATAACTTTCGATTATTTAGTTTTAGCAAAAAAAATTACAATAAAATATGATTTTCAGGTTACATAGTAATCAGATTTTTTTTTTAAAAGTTCAACAATTTATTGTAAGTGAAATGGCACAGACCAAATAGCATCAATAGTCCTCCGGAATAAGTCCTATTTTGTGGACCAACGCAATGGGAACACGTAAAATAGTTCCGCAGAAAATGACACGTTCTATTAACCACTGCAACAATTTTTCAACATCTAGGTAGACTCTAGGTAGACAAGTTCGGTCCTATAATGCATGCACCATACTACATGAATGAAAAAATCGACCATGTGGTATTTGAGGGACACGTATGGCCAAAACTACGCGGTAAAAAAAGAGGTGGCTTGAAGACACTGCTCTCCCCTGGAAAATATTTCATCCCCCCTTTTTTTATTATGTATGTTCTAATTGAAATTAAATTGTATTTTGATTTCTTATATAAAAATGTCAATACGAAACATTATTTCACTCTAGGCCACTACTGTTTCATCAAATCTGTCCAATAAGTACTTCAAGTCATTAATTAAATAAAGATTTGCTATCACATAAAACGCATGTTCTGAACTGGGCGTTTGAAAGTGGGCTTGAACTTCAAAGTCCTCACAAACGCCTCATGAATACAGTTGCAGCTAACAATGTTGTTACCAAGACACGTATCTTCGTCAGGTAAACACAGTGGCCACTGTGAAAGCAACCAGGTGTAGTTCAAAAGTTTTTCTGTTTTTGATGCACCAGTGTCCTTATATATTGCAATAAGTTTTCTTTCTTATTTACTCACTATGATAGACGTAAAATAAATACAGCTTCTAGGATTGCATTTATTGACAAAAATGCCAATCAGGAGATGAGTTGAAAGTTAGATTTGAATTTGCTTGACCACGGAGAAACTAATTAACACATCTTCGTAGTGCAGAGAGGCTTTCATTTAAAGATACGAACTATTTGCTACCATTACAACATGTGAAAATAGTGTTACATTTGGTAAATTCGTGTTTTTTAACACTCACCAGCGTCCTCGTTGGCATTTTAGGTATCATCGTTGAACAGCGAAATTGGTATGTCTAACTTTTGAGAAACAGATATTTATGAATCAGGACATGGATGTAGTTTTGACAAAGTTGAATCTAAAAATAACCAAAAAGGCAAAATGTAAGCCTTTGTTAATTTATGCCGAAGTTTATATGGATAGATGAACAATGTCTGTAAAATGCTGCATATAATTCAAAGCGTCAGAAAATATTTGTATTTAAAAAATTAAAAGTATTACAACTGAATTAAAGTGTTATCTACAAATGAATTAAAGTATTATAATTAAAGCAGAAAGACTATTTTATTAGATTTTTAACTGTAATTTGAATGGCCTGCATAATGTTTACGTAAATAAAATCGTATTATAATGGTCTAGTAAAGTTATGATTGACTGGGGAACTAATTGCAACAGAAATGAACCCAACGGTTTATTAACGGAAAAAAATCTAAGGAATCCGATTATGAAGTGTCTGCCATCGCTAGACGTGTAGGATAGAAGCCATTTTGAAAAATGGTGCCCAAATGACACTTTTAACAAAAAAAAAACTAATTCCTTCTAACTGGTACATTTTATAAGAAAAAGTATAAAGACAAATTATAAAGAACATAAAATTTCCCGTGAGATCTACCACGTTTCATTCTCAAATTGCAGAGCTTCAAATATTTCTGAAAAATAAGCATCACTTCCTCAAATCTGTATTTCGGCTTAAATGAGCAAGAATATCATAGAAACGGGCCATTATGTTAAAAAAAAGAACTGAATGAAAAATTTAGAGTTTTTTTTCTTTAAAAAGGATTTTTGTTATAAATAGTTAACATTAACGGGCGTGAATTGACATATTTTTGAAATTTACTCTGAATTTTTAATACCTATTTGCCGAAGTGTTGGCTATACGTTTTTATAAATTTTATCATTTTAATTTTATATAACTTTAACATTTACTTTTAGTTTACTAGTTTTCTTATTTAAATTTTTATCTAAAAAGTATATAGACTCACTCTAATAAACTAAATTAGTCGGTGCCAATATCGTTGTCATCAAAAGTTAGTTTATCTTAATTCGTGCAGCTCATCCCACGAAAGTCACCACATGCTGCAGTGTATAATGGTCCATGTTTTTTTTTTTGCAGGAGCACAGTATTGTGCTACATTGACTTAATTTACACCCACACCGTATTAACTACAGGAGGTGACTCGGTGCTGGAGGCTTGGATTATTTAATATGAGAAAGTTTATTCTCTTTCTTTACCCATACCCACTGTAATGGATCTATTGTCATTTCCAGCAAAGCTTGAACCTGGTGGTATACCCTCAAGCTGTGGAAAGAGCATGAAAAGGAAGTTGGAGGCTGAGTTTCTGGTTTCACATACTTTGCCGGCCCGCTCACTTATTTGATAAAAAGTCTAACTCTCAACTGATTGAGTGTTTCTTCTGTTTTAACACCATATACTTTACCTAAAGCAAGCTCCCCAGCTTTTAAAAGTTCTTAATTTGTTTTTCCAGATGTGCTGAATACAACTGCTTGATGGCGAAAGTCTTCAAATGTTAGCGCATTAATGGATTCAACCTTGCTAATTGAAAATAGCCTCGATGTGGTGTCGCAACCAAGAAGAGCATGTGCAAACAATATGTGTCATGTAATGTTTTCTCCCAGCCTCTTCCTAATAAGTCTGATGTATTTAAAGTTTTCTTTTGCATTAGCCTTTGGTTCTGGGCAAAGGAAGATATCATAAGGGGCATTTTTTGAATGATGTGGTAGAAGTATAAGGAGATTAGTGTCATCGCCCACAACTACTGTTGTACGTTCATTTGCTGACTTGCCAGATTCCTAAACAATCATGAGGTCAGCATCTTCTGCTGCGTTAAAAACTCTGCATCCACTTTCTGTTAACATTTTGGAAAGGTATGTGATGAAACGTGCCTTGTTCTTAACATTAGAAAGAAAATCTGCTTTTTTTAAAACAACAACAGTTTGTGGTTGGAAAAGTACGTTTTGAGAACATTTGCCTTTTTGACGCCGCAAAGGAGCATGTATCTTTGTTGACAGCTTCTCACTGTAGCCATAAAAATCAATCGAACACTTCCCATATTTCTTCAGGACTTTGTTGATGTACATCATAGATACTTCGTAAATAGTGGCATTCTTTTCCCACTGTATTCGTTGAAGTAATGCACCCCCATCCAGAATAAAATGTAACTCTCCACTTGGAATTTCTGCATTGTTGGACCTCTTATGTATATGTTTAGCAAGCAAAGACTTCACAGATTCTTTCATCAAACCTGAAGAATCGAATAAAGAAGCTGGAAAAGTGGTAAGTTTATAAGGTAATGTATTACTCAAACTGATTTCATTGTTTGAAAAGATACAAGACATCTTTGAAAAAAAAAAATAACTCAGGATAAATGTGGAGTGACTCGCCTTCACAGTTTATCGAGTATTTGTAATGAAGGGTTTTCACTTGCTCGCTTCTTTTAAAAGAATACTCATTCACTGGGTGTCCTATCATATCGGCCAGAATTCTTTCCTCAATTACTTCTGCGTGGTCAGCATTGACATGTGCTTCAGCAGTGACTCCACTAACTACGCTTCTCAGACTAATTTCATTGCTGAAAATGTCCCGTGTTCTGATAAACTCAAACACTTTATCAGTGTCTTCTTTGTCTCTCTACTGATGTGCATCTGCAATGCTGATGTGCTGTTCACTACTGACATGTGATGTTCCAGCAAATTCTTGTATAGCCATGTTGATTTGAGAGCACACTGGTCTGGATACAACCCAAAGCGCCCGTTTTACTTCAGTCATGCCTCGCCCATGTGTTAAACCACCACTTCCTTTAATTCCTTTCATATAAACCTGTTCTATAACAAGATCTGGTGATAGACCTTCCCAAAGTCTATTGCTTCTTCTCACAACACGGAGTCCATAGCAAAAGTGTTCATATATGTTGGGTGAAGATTTGCTCAATTCCACCCTTTCATGAATATATAAATATTCACTTTTAGCATATGCATTATGTCCAGCAGCAGCAAAGATAGGGAGCATTTCCTTCAGTGATTGAAGGTGTAGGTGCCAAATACATAAACGCTCAGAATTGATGAAATTTATCAGTATTTCTGTCATTTTAATGTACTGTAAACATAACACTGATGTCCTGTTCTATTTTACAGATGATGTAAACGTGGATACACATTTCTCTAGATTAATCAGGCCTCAGACTTCGAAATTGTGTCAAATATACTTTTGAATTGAGGAGATCAGCTACAAGGGATCGAGCCTTGCAGATATCATCTTCAGTACATGTTTTATTGGTGATTATTGAGCAGAGAGCTGCATAAACAATAAAATGTTCCCTCACAGCTCGAGCAAATGCTTTTCCAGTGGCCATGTGCTTAACAGCATTGCATGCTTAAAAAATTTTAAGAATTTCTTCCAGACCTGAACCTGCCATTAAGTGACCAATGCATTCCACGAAACGCATTAATGTGTGAAAACCACCCAGTCGTAATATGATCTGCTTTAGTGGGATGTGTGGGGGTTCATTACTAATAATACCCAGTGCTTTTAGAAATAGTGGCTGGTCCAATGTAATAATAGACTAATAGGTGTATGGTTATACATTTTTGTCTGGTCACATATACACATATAATGCAATGTGGAGTATATGCAGGAAAGATTAGTCGGATCCATATTAATCATAGGCAGTACTGAGGTCACTGACGTTCCTGAATGATCACCTTTGTATATCTCTTCGCAAAAACCATGCCATAGAGGTACAGGTGAAAATGCCCATAGTCTGTCAATATGTTTTGACGTATCAGTGCAATTAGTATCATTTTCAAGTGGTACATACTTCAGTAAGCGTAGTCCAGTAGAAGTGGATGGGTAAACCTTGATGTTGATCCGGGACATCTTAACAATTTACTTCAAGGATGTGCATTTTCTTTCTACTTTTGCAGTCATTTGTACTCCAGGAGTTATCATCGCTATGATACCCATGCCATGAAACGTTCCTTGCCCATCCAGTGTGGCAATATTGTGGTCAACATAGTCGGCTGCATACTGTATAAAACTTCCAGGGCTACACCCAGGCAGATCATTACCAATAGCTCCAGCTGAACATCGTGAAAACTGTAACACCTCTGAATAGGAACAAGAAAAACCCATGCTGTGTAGTGTATCTACTAAAAATCTCGAGCCTGCGTTAAAGTGAACAAGACTCCCAATCGCAATTGCAAAGGTTGTAGCATGACTCTTGGGCGCACAGCTTGTGCGATGGCTTGGCCAATAGATGCAACCTTGCTTGTTTTGTCCTTACCAGTTACAAGAACTTCCAAAAGTGTCCAAAGACTGTCAGGGAAATGAGAAGTGTTGCTTCCACTATGAAGAATGTCTTCGACAGATGCATACTCTTGTGGTACTACTTCTATTTCTTTCATATCTGCTCTTATAAGATGTGCTTCTGCAAGAAAAAATCTGGTTAATTTTTTTCTTTGTCTCCAGTTCTAGCATTCTGATAGTAGTCTCTAAGAATATTTACTGCTTTCTTTCTTAAGGTAACAATATTCTTCACTCGAGCGACTGTGGTAATAACTACATCACACGAAAATGGTCGAGCAGTTTTTATTTTCGTATACTTATTTGAGTAAGGAAATGTAAATATTCTGCCATATTGTTTACTAAATCATCAATTGTAATCTGTTCCTCGTCATTTTCTTCAAAGTACTGAGCTACATGTAGAAATGCTTCATAGCGCTCTTTATCCTCTGGCCGTCCAGTTGATTCTGATGGTCTGCTTGAGAAGTTAGAAGGTATAAGTTTTCCTGTACAAAAGTTGACACTACAAATTTGATGATAACATGCGTCTGCTGCACGAAAATGGGAGATAGCAGATTGAATTCGATCACGCACTTCCATAGCCCATTTATCATTACGCTCTTCACAGTCTTTCAGCAAACGCTCGTGAAAGCTTGTAGTGCGGACAAAATAATACTGGTTGTTTAACATATGCCACTGAGTAACATTTTCCCCGCGGAATAAACAATTTTCCTTCCACATAAATGATGGTCCTTTAGATCCTACCCCAGATTTATCACGTAACTTTGTCGACAGGATATTAAAAGGGGCCTTTAAATTTACAAATCTTGCTCTGCATATATTATGGACACGTTGGCCAATATTAACATGGAAATTACTTATTTTTCGTTCTTTGCAGACTCTGTGAATTCCTTGCATGCCATCATTCGTCAATTTAAAACATTCTTCATTCCTTAAAGCTGCTATTACAAAACAAACACTGCTCTTCATCTACCTCCATCTCATCATGTTCTGCTGTATTTTCCACCTTACCAACTTCCGCGTAGACAGTTTATTCCACGCTTACTCTCAGTAGCAAATCAAAAATCTGTAACAAAAATGGAAATATTTGTAATACTACGTTCTACACTCGTGTATTTGCACTCACGCATCAATTAAGTTACATAGAACTTTCACACTGTAGCAGACAATATGCACTGTTAGTTAAAGTACTCTAGATAGGTAACTATAAATACTAAAAGTTTGAAACAAAAATATTCTTACAGTAAAAAAAACACTCTAAATTTTTCATTAAGTTCATTTTTTTAACAAAATGGACTGTTTCTTTGACATTCTTGCTCATTTAAGCCGAAATACAGTTTTGTGGAAGTGACATTATTGTTTCAGAAACATTTTAAGCTCTGCAGTTTGAGAATGAAGTATGGAAGATTGATGAAACAAAAAGCATCTTACGGGAAATTTTATGTTATTCTTATTTTATCTGTATACTTTTTCTCATAAAATGTACCGGTTAGAAGTAATTAATTATTATTTTATTGAAAGTGTCATTTGGGCGCTATTTTTTTTCAAAATGGCGGCTATCCTACACGTCTGGCGATGGTAGACACTTCAGAATCGGATTCCTTAGACTTATTCTGTTAAGAAACCGTTGGGTTTATTTCTGTTGCAATTAGTTCCCTAGATGCTATAAATTTGCATAACTTTACTTGACTATTATGGAAGTCTCTAAGCGGACATGCAAATATTCTATACTTGGCTGTAGATACGGAATATCATGGAAATCTGTGACAATTGTCAAACTAGCCAAACATAGATTTATAAGATTTTACGGTTGATTGCTATTTTTACTTGTGAGCCATCCAGGTATGCCGCGAGTAGTTCATTACGATAAACATTGCATTTGTATTGTGTACGTTATAAATCTAAATCGGTGTATTACTACCAGAAATTTTTCTCTGATATCTGATGGCGCGTAGTTTTAATCAATTAAATAACTCGTAATCAGCGAATATCCACTGATTTACTTTTGAAATATCTGCCATCTCAATCCTAATAGTAAGTAAAATATTCGTAACTTACCAGAGAGTTTCGCCTCAACCCCGAATCAATATTGTTCAATCACTGATTCGGATTTAGAGTGGGTCAAAGACTTGACAATCCGTATCGTTTAAAGAAAATTCGGTAACACAATTGTTGTATTGGGTGTTCTAGAATTGGAGGATGATGACATCGTAGCCCAGGCATTTATTTTCATAGCTGCAGGCTTCGAAACCTCTTCGAGCGTTCTGAGGTTCGGCTTGTTGGAGCTGGCGATGAACCCGGCCATCCAAGATGAGCTAAGGCGAGAGATAGAAGACATCTTGGAAAAACATGACAATAAGGTCACGTACGACGCCATAGCCGAGATGACGTACTTAGACATGGTGGTCGCTGGTAAGAGCCATTTAAAACTGTGATTTTGTAGGATAGGCTTCATATTTCACGTGATTCATTCATTCACTTTCGTACAGCAGTAAGGGCCGCGGTGGCCGAGGGGTCAGACCTCTCGCCTCCCACCAAGGCGATCCGGGTTCGCTTCCCGGCGGGGTCGGTCCCCGGATTTTCGCATGTGAGAATCGTGCCGGGCAATGCTGTTAGTCGCCGGTTTATTTTTTGGGGGATCTTTCGTTTCCAAGCCCTTTCATTCCGGCGCTGCTACACACTCACATAATGTCACCCCTCACTAGCGCTAAAGACCTCTATGTTAAGCACTGACGAAAATCTTTCGCTCGCTCACCTTGCAACTGAGTACCACTGCTGCATATGTTGTGACATGATAGTGTTATGTGAACCCTTTTAGAAATATTTTGCGCTACCCCAGAAAATCCTTCCATGTATCCTATTCCAACTGTGTTGGCACACTGTTCGAATAATGTATTTCGAATAAAATTGCCAGGAAAATATGTTCATCAAATCTCAACTTCACCCCATTCTCCTTATAAATGTACTCGAATACAAGGAATCGTGGTTAAATAAATTCACGAAGAGAATTTGAGCCCCGCATTTTGAACTAAAAATTACATTAATGTAATCACGTGCATCTAAGACTAAACTGACACAAAATTAAACTGATTACCGACTGCGCAGTGCCTGAGTGATTACATTCACGTTTTAAGTTATTGCACCTTCATTAGTATTTCTAAAATATTGATCTTAAATTTAATGACGTTTGATGGACGAAGCATTATACGAAATAAGTATGTTTGTTCACCCTGATTTTTTTTTGTGCGGAAAATTGTTTAATTTTTTTAAAACAATATTTTACTCAGTAATTTTTTTTTCAGAGACTATGCGGAAGTACCCACCGCTATTTTTCTTGGAGAGGGAATGTCTTTCAGACTACAAACTTGAAGGAACTAACATTACTGTAGAAAAGGGAACAGTAATTTATATTCCAATGCTTGGCATCCACTACGACCCGGACATTTATCCTGACCCTGAGAAATTCGATCCTGGAAGGTTCAGTGCCGAAAATAAACGCAACCGTTCACCTTTTGTTTACCTGCCATTCGGGGAAGGGCCAAGAAAATGTATAGGTAAGTAATTTACAAGAACTTTGTGTAATGCGCTTGTGCATGAAACTTCATCCGGGTATTGCACTGGAATGAGAATATGCATTGCCACAATAATATCCAGTATATTTCGTTAAGTAATAAGTTATGCTACGAGAAAAAACGTTGATTCTGTACATAAGTAGACTCGCTTTGTATCTTGCAGGACCAGGGTTCAATCCCAGGTTAGGATAGCCTGATCTCGGCTTTTTACAGTTTTTCACGAATTCACTACAAACTAATGCTGCACTAGTTAACATAGGCCCCTGGTTGACTTTCAACCTCTTTACCCCGTGTGCAGCTTTGAAGGCCTTAAGCTGCGTGAAGGAAGGTAAAGCGTACAATTTTAACAAAATACCGTTTAAAAAGGTCTTATTACGTTGAGGACTATGCCAAACTTTCTTTTTTGTTTTTAAAAGATAGCCCACTGCAGAAGGAAGCAACAGAAGCAAAATTTGATTTTTTTTTATATCAAGTTATTTTTACTTTTCTTATTGTTATTAGAAACACAAATTGTACGGTGGTATGAGTACGTGACCACGCCTTATACAAACCAACTGAAACCGGTGTTCCGAACATCTAAACAGTTTCAGTACGCCCTGAGTTGCATTGTCTCATCATGAAAGCACATCTAGACGCCAGAGATCTTCCCTCCTTGTAGCCTATGCATTAGGGCGATAACTTTCCCACAAAGGCACAACTAACTACGTACCTAAGAATATGAACCTCGTCCACTTCAACTACGAAAAACACAGCGAAAATTGTCAAACGATCGATAAAATATTACTGTTTTTGTAAACGCACGCAAATACACACATTTCCTGTGAATTCTTAAGCATTTTATATTTTGAATTAAAACTGTAGTCTGCGTGTAGAATCAAAAGTCAACTTGATGGAAACTCATGGGTTTTATCAAATAATATCTTTGCCTGATAACGATGGTGATTGATGTGACAACCAAGCAAAAAAACATGGTATTTTATTAGGAAACTAAAACTTCTCTCAACTTTCTAGAAAATATTAGCAACATTCTCTCGAGATACACAACTATATATTTAAGACACTATGATGTTTTAAGACTTAAAGAAAACGCGCTTAATTTTGCTCTTGAACAAAAAAGTAAACTAAACTAACGTTTTGCAACTCTCCTGCCGTTTTTATTGTATAAGACATTTGTAGTTTTAATGTCTTAGTATTATAAACTCATTTAAGTTTGTCATCTGTCCACAGGTATGAGATTCGCCCTTCTGCAAATGAAGATTGGTCTGGTGCATATCTTGACAACGTTCCAAGTGAGACCCTGCAAGGACACTCCAGAACTGCCGCTTGAAATGAAGACTTTCAGTGATATGTTATCTCCTAAAAAAGATATCATTCTAGCTTTCACGAATATTAAGTAAACATCAGCATTAAAGTTATCCGACGCCACTGATAATTTTGACAGTATCTCGTGTAAGAATAAACAATTGAAAGTTTTGCTATCCATCATATCTCCTATGTGTTTTTTGGGAATACACCAGTTGTTTACAATTTTAGTTCCCAAATTCAAGCCGTATTTACTATAAAAGCATTTATACTTGTATCAAAATAAAAATTATTTTACCTAATTTTATTCTTTTCATAGTCATCACGTAAACGGTTGCTATTACAGTCAGCTGCTATCATACAAATACGATCGAGTGCATAATACGTAAGCGCGATACAGTAAACACTGCACTGTGCGATTACTTCTAAACTGTTCTATAGGTGGTTCAGCATAAAGAGAGCATTCCAGAAACCCTATTTATATTTTCCTTCAAGATAATTTATATTTTTGGCTACTTTTTAATGTAAACAAAGGAGCTAAGTTACAGTAAAAGCGTGTGTATTACACCGTACTAATAAATTAACGTCTCAGATCACAAAAAAAATAACAATTTTTAATTATTTTGCTGGACAGTGCGGTTTCAAAAATTTTTTACTTTATCGCGAACAAAATATACACGCTTGCTCAAGAATTTGTTATTAAGCATAATCGATAAACAGTGGTAGGTCACTTCTCACAAAACATAGTAAAATGAATATATATATATATATATATATATATATATATATATATATATATATATATATATACAGTACCAACCAAAAACATAGGGCCACCCATACGTATAAGGAATACTCTACCCGGATTCATAATATTGGTTGGAGCGACTTTGGGAATACTTCCCTGAATGTTATCGCCATGAGCTTTAGTTCAAATAAACGTTTTTGTATATTTCTTTGTTTACAAGCTATGAATTTACGAATATATTGTAAAACTATAAAATCACTACATTTTGCAGTATACAAAAGCTAATATAACAAAAACTACTTCAGGTAGGTTAATGTCTTTTGTTTGTGTAGCATAACGTTTATGAACGTAAAATACTACGCAGGATTCACAGTAGGGAAAATGTATTTTGAACTTTTTTTTTTGCATTTTTGTGAATAATAAACACACTGGAAGAACACTCAAAAACACATTTTCCACATCTGGGTGAAATCATGTTTTAGACACGCGGTATAAATGTTATTTTTACATGCTACTTCTTTCCAAACACATTCACACGGAATAAGTGGAATATTTATACATTTTTCTCTATATTTTAAAATCCCTTCTGTGGCTGAAAATGAGGATGTATTAATTTTTATTTACTGTATTTGCTTAGTAGTATTTTACGTTCATGAACATTCTACTACTTCACAAACAAAAGACATTAAGATACCTGAAATAGTTTTTGTTTTATTAGCTTTTGTGTACTGCAAAGTGTGATTTTTTTTTAGTTTTGACATATATTAAAAAATTCATAGCTTGTAAACAAATAAATATACAAAAACGTTTATTTGAACAAGAAATTAAGCTTATGGCGATTACAATTAGGGAAAAAATTCACAAAGTCGCTCTATCAATATTATGAATCCGGGTCGGGTGTACCTTATATGTCTGGGTGACCCTAAGTTTTCGGTTGGTACTGTATAGACATATCCTCTATAGCCCTAAGCCGACGGTATTTAAAAAAAAATGTTTATATATATTATATACAAATGATGTTTGTTCGACTTCTATGCATTCCTATACCATTTATCCAATTGCGATGAAATTTTGATGAGTTTTGTGTGCTTCAGCGATGGCTTCTTGGCTAAGAAGGGGAAGGGAAATGCAAAGGGTAGAAGGCTGAACGTGGTATCCCAAATATTTCGGGGGAAAAAAACCGGTGAGTTGTACATGTGCCTGCCTATGTTTTAGCAAAAAAAAAAAAAATGGGATGGTGGTGCAAAAAAAAAAGGTAAAGGGGCAGAATGGGCTATCCAAACTAACTAATGGGCATTGCAACGCATGCCGGGACAGTTAGTTAAGATAAAACATACAATAAGTAGTTTGGTATAATGTGTTATGAGACAAATGTGCAACCCATGACAAATAACTTATTTTGCAGATACCAACTCCGTTCATGAGAAAATAAGAGTGGGCATCCCTTTTTGTGGATAAATAAGTGCGACCCACATTAAAATAAATATTTAAAACGTAATTAGAGCTTTGATGTTCTACGTTCTAGGCATACGTCACGTCACACATACACATATATTATATATAACAGTATTCTATACACTTATGGAATAATGCATTTTCCGCAAGTGCTCATATATATATATATATATATATATATATATATATATATATATATATATATATTATGTGAGTGTGGGGGTATGTGTGTGTGTTGGTGTGTGTGTAATTGTGTGTGTGCATACATTTCAGAAAACAGAAAACATCTGTGAGCTGTTCAACATGTAGACACTACTTTTGATAATTATCTGGGACAATTTTTATAATATGTGCCCTAGATTTTGCACGGTAACTATCAAAGTCAAAATTTCACTATTTGTTGATCATACCCAAAATACAAAGGAAGATTAATCCCTGCAAAATAAAATACCATGCTGTATTCAATTATAACTCTTCTATATCTCGTGTAAATGTTTTTGTTTTTTGGCGATATTTGTCTCCCGTTTATGGTAATGTTCACAAAATCGTACATCCAAGTAACCCTTCTGATAATTGAACGTAAATAGCTTTAGTCGAATAAGTGCGTCCTAACCACTGCACATAGCAGGTATACTATGCATTGATGCAAAATATGTTATTAGCGATACTACAAAACGTGTCTTTGGTATGTAGACAAGTGAATAATGTTTGTCGCTAGTAACTGTGAGGTTACCTGGATGTAAAATTTTGTAAAACTTGTGTGTTTTATATTAATAGTGCAATTTCCTTGTCCACAGAGGACAACAGCTTTACAGTACTATGAACCTACTTTTATTCTGACCACGTTACAAACCTTAGATGATAAATCCGTCGTAACAATATTATTGTACATGCCTACCAGTTTGGTTACGCGCCATGCAAGGAAGTCGCAGTGGCTGCATATGTTTTAGGCGTTTCAAAAATACAAAAAATTTACATTCTCTTTTCTATTAAACGGCTAACTCTGACAATTTTCGACGGGACAACCTTTCTTTTTTATTAATCTTAAACGTCTGTTTAATATTCTGTACTAAAACACGAATTACAGAGAAGTGTTCCGAAGTTAGACGCCAACGATGTTACCAAACTAAATTTTTGAGAATGATGTAAAGTAATTTATAAGACTTTGCACCAAGTTTACGTTATTTAATATTAAGAATTATTTTCCAATTTTAATGGAAATGTCATTTGAAAGTCTGTTTTCAGGGTATCATTACTCCTACAATTTCCACTTCGGGGACAAATTGAATACACATATACTACGTGGTTTTTGTGAGCTATCAGGACACGGAATTAACACACTCCATCCTGACTCATTACGTATACAGAGCATTAAGAATATACATAATCAAATAGTTACAAATGGGTACCGTGAGTACATAAGCACATCAGTAAATATAAAATGAACCTGTAACTATAGCCGCAGGAATAAAAAAAAATTTTAAAATAATGCAAGTTGCGTTTACAATATGAATAAGTCAGACAGTCATATGCAAGTTTTTTTTACTGTAAATATTTGTTGTTATGCAGATACCATTTCATAAGTGCACCTGTTGGATCGGTATATACTTTAATTCTACTACAGGTTAGCATGAAAATGTGTTTTCTTATGGGAGAATTCGACACTGGGAATAATTTTGCCGCTAGCTTCGGTGCAATCGCTAACGCGCGCGATAAAATACGAAACCGTAGTAAAATTAAATGTTATCATGCTTGGTACAGAGGGAAGTCATTAAATTTGAAATTTTTAAGTGAAAAACAAATCAATTTTGGCTTTCAAATTATCAACTTCATGTAACTAAAAATTCACGAAAGCTCTGCGATTGGTCAATTTACACCTCTAACCGATACCAGCCCCAGCGCTCAAGTGGTAAAAATTTTACCCTGAGCCATAAACTTATAACACTTATCCATATGTGTTTTGAATTATCGACGAATGGTTTGGTGATTTATAAAATGTAATTTTTTCCAAAATGAAGTACAAAATAATCCAAGAGTAATCACTCATTTTGTTGACAACTTTTTTTCTGCTTGTAGTACCAATTTTCGTCACTTTAGTACCAGAATATTTGAACACGATTGTTAGTCATGGCTTGATAATTACAATTAAATTTTGAAATATACTGAAATTGCACATGATGTAAATATTTTTATCAAGTTTTTATGTCATTTTTGTTTCCGTATGTCGATAACACGTACGAAATTTTCACGCAAGATTGTTTTAATGTATAGGGCGTTGTTGTTTCCAACGATACCGACTGTCTACAGTTCTGTCGATTGGAAATAGTACGACGGCGCGCTGCACAAATTTAGCCAATTAGAATCTACCGAAGTGCAAAGATATTACGTTATGCTTCAGGGGGCCGATTAAATATCGCCACTCGCTGTTTGCTCCGACACAGCACAACGCAAGTGCAGAGCAAGTTAAACGGGTCTTCTATGACATTGCGTGGTTATTTAATTCCAATTCAGCGCAACCAGACGCAACGCAGGTGCAAATTTTGCGTTGCACCAATAAAAAGCGATATTTAATCGGCCCCCATAACTCAACTTAGAGTGAACTGAGAATAGTGTAATGACCCTTATCTAGATATACAATGTAGCATCGCGTTGTATGCGAGAGTGTTGACGTAAGAGGTGATTAAGGGCAGAGAAGGCAGGAGACGGGCACAATGTTGTGTTAGGATGTTGTGCGGCGCGACCTTGCGCGCTAATCTGGAGTTATAGAGTGACGTCACGCGGGGCTAGGCGACAGCTTGGCGCCTACGACGTAGCACGGCAGATGGTGTCTGGCAGACTCGGCTCAGCGCCCAGCGCTCCGTGTGTTGTGCTGCAGGCGTCGGTTGCCATACTGTATTCATCTCTCTGAGAGAGTCGTTGATTCCATGCTGATCAGGTAAGTTGCATCCATTCATATAATCTTTTTCGTAAAGGAGTGAATATTTCTGAATATCAACATTTTAGTAATAATAAAAATTGCGAGGGCATGGTGCATGATTCAGCACTAAAAGCATCAGTTAAAATTTGTACGTAGTTTGCTCTATTAACATATTTAGGAAGAACAATCTCTGACGCTGAAATCTCGTACATTTGATTGCGGCAGAGCAATTGCTCTACATAGAAAAATTCGGTAATTTTATAGTTGTGCCAAACGCTGTCCAGTTCTTACACATAACAATAGTGATTCCCCACAAATACATTTTTTGTTCCCACCGTTTTTGTACAAGCGCGTGTTAAAGTGGTGATTTGATCATTATCACGACTTACCCGAAGTAGAAACTATTCAAACTATACGAATTAAGTAATTTTATATGAAAGTAAACATATTAAGCTACAAATGACACCTTTTTTTTTTGGACATAAAAATTATTTTTTTTCATACAGATGTTCAGAGATAAGTAAAAATTTAGGTACATTTTTTCTAACACAAACAATTTCTACGTAAAATTACAAATGTATCATTCTGTAGCTTAATACAATTAGGCTCACTCTAAATTATTTTATTCGTATCATTTGAATTGTTTTTACTTTGGGTAAGTAGCGAAAATGTTGAATCGCTACTTTGACGTCGGCTTGTAAGAAAACTATGGAACCGAAAAATATTTTATTTGCGGATAATTACTATCAATTCAATGTGATAAAGTTGGCTAGTGTTTGGTACAATTATAAAATTACAAAATGTTCGGTGCAGAGTGTCTTTAACAAAAGCATCATTCTGGGTCAACATTTGTTCATAAATTATAAAATTATCATTGTCTCGGGTTGTGGTTTTGTAGTTTTTCCATACTGACTTAAAAAAAACTGTGGATTTCAATTGAAGTTCTTGACGTTTATTTATTTACCACACACCCTTAATGTTTATATACAGGTAATTCTGTGCATTGTGTGATATTTTGCTACGCAAGTACTAAGGCCACATCCCGGTATTTTTACAGTGCTTTTAAAACTATTTTTATAAAACAATATAATTATCATATAGAAGAATCCCTACATAGAACTGTGAAAAATATATCATAATTTGTATCAAATATTTTTGGTATCAATGAACCTCTTTTTTTTTAATATTTGCACCCAAAATATTACCAATTTTTAATTAAAGCAAGCCAAAATTAAGCAAAATATTTTTTATAGGGGAGGAACGAACGGTGCATTGTTTTGCAAAACGCCTACATAGGATTGTGTATCGTCGACTGCTCTAAGACTGGAAATTTTCCAAAGCAATACGTTAAAATATGTTTCATCCTTGATTTATTAAAAATGTCAGTAACTTTTGTTTCCGATTTCTTTTTAAATTTTTAGACACGCTAGGTTGAAAAATTAACTTTTCAGACGATTTGTAACATTGACGTAATCCCTTCATTAGCTTGGCTTGGGGAATTACCGGAAAAATGTTTTTTTTTATTACAACTTCTGCAATCCTACAAACAAATAAATTATAACATTTCATCGATGTCATGTGTAAACTGTCCGAAATTCATATTGTACGCCCTGTCCGGGCTAAACGTATTGAAATAAACCGACAAGAAACGTTGGCACCAAACTCAAATTAAATTTTTAAAAAAGTCGAAAGACATCCTACCTAAAAATAGGGAAGCTACAAGGAAGGAGAAAACCACGGGTAAAAAAAGTGCTCGTTTCACCGTCAGTAGTCTGTAACAAATAAGTGGGTGGGATGTTGTTAAGAAGCACGTAAACTTCCAAAAATATGTTTTGTGTTTTTATTTTATTGGAATTTACATCTCGTCGAAATATAGACAGAGACAGTTACACACTTTTTTCCACAACGAACAGGAACTGGGTGGGAAATCAGCCATGGCCTTTGTTAAGATCCCATCCCAGCATTCACTTTGATTTTGGGAAACTGTTGAAGACGGAAATCATGATGTGCGGAGGTCGAACCCGGGTCCTCCGAATGCGAATCCAACGATTTACTATTGCGTAACATCGTTCGATAGATTCAAGAAAGAGTAAATGTGCCTCAGGCAGGGTCAGCACGAATTTAGGGAAGGTCGAGGTGAAGGTAGGACGGGCAACCACAAGCTAGCCACAAGCCTGTCGCCTAGTCGGCCTGAAGTCTGAATTAGGCGAGCATGGAGCAGTAGATGAATGCACTGGCAAGGAAATGGGAGATCCCTGAGAAAACCCACTGTCCAATGGTAACATCCACCTTGTTTCCCATATGCGAAAATCTGACCGGCGTCATCGGGAATCGAACCCGGATAACATATAGGTAAATGAGGGTGTATGGAGTTTAGAGGGCATATCTTATATAATTGGTTGCATCCAATAAACTAGGCTACCGTTTAATACTTCATATAGTACACATTTTACATTTAATGTGGTATAATATATGCATATTGCCTTGAAACTATCCTTAAAGGATGGATATTTGTCTTTCATATTTATGAATAACGTTATAACAGTAATTGCCAAGTAACACAGTGCAAAATCGAATAGTATCTAGTACGACTCGAAAAATAACAATGCAGAGGATTTGCTTTTTCTTTTGAAACTTACAGACGCTGTCCTCTATACAGTTCAGTAATTAACTGCGTGAGGAATCTTTAAGAGGTCGTGGTTTATAATTCAACGTTAAAAGCATTAATCTATAACTGTAGGTTTCTTGAAGCCAATTTGCGAAAATTAAATAATAGCAATCTTTGACAATAATTTTAGTCAACGTTTTAAACAAAATCGTTTCCAGAGTTACGAACTTCTGAGGCGCAATCTCTGACGCTGGAATCTTGTGCATTTAACTGCTGCGCAAGAGGTCACGCGTAACGAATAAGTAATTTTGGATAAATATTTACTCATAAAGTTGGCCAATACCATTATCTAGGATTATCATTGAGTATTTTATCCAAATTGACTTCGAAAAAAACGTAGGAATCAATTGATGTTTTCAGCGTTTATTTATCTACCACGCACTCTTAAGGTAATACAGAACCTTAACAGGATGAATATGTACTACAAACATTTAGAAATGTATTTAACATGATGACATGATTTTTTTAGCTTACGTGTAATTCACAAAAGAAAATAAATCATTATTTGTTTAACTAAGAAAAAAAAGGGCATATTGTGAGATTTTACAAAATCAATCTTTTAATTAGATCACTTCTACAACTAATGTTTCAGTTTCAATCAAAAATTTCACATTAAAATAGTTTAATTTTTGAAAATGAGGTATCATCGCAAATTACGAACTATTAGAGGTAGAAAAAACTGGCAAAATTGAATGTAAAATCCCACAATTTTTCTAAACAGCTATTTGCAGAAAAATCATCTTTAGGAAGTGTATAAATATCATTTTATCATTACGATAAGGGAATCCAAACTACGTAATTAATTAGGAACACGGAAACCATCAAAACTTGCGTTTCTGTAACCTAAAATAAGAAAAAATACCGAAGTTAGCTTAAGAGAAAGTTTTCTAGATATCTTTAACTGAACGTATAGTTAATCACAGTTTTAATAGTTACGTATTGTATATTAAGGATTACTTCATTGCAGTTTGAGTGTTTTTCATAGTATTTATTCATTTCAGTCTTTAGTGTTTTTGCTTTTATGTGGTTTAGTTATTATTAATCAATTAATGAAATAATTCTCACAAAAGTAGCACAAAAATCGAATATATATATATATATATATATATATATATATATATATAAACGTAAAAACATTGTTTTAAGCAAACAGTATATTTTTGTTTTACATCTTCTTCTAATCGACATACAATACAGACATAGATTATATAGTACTAGAAAAACAAAACAAAATTAACATTATTAAATAAAATAACTTAATCCTTCAACCAAACTGATTTCTTTAAATAGAAGAAAATCTTTCACTTTCATGTTGCGTGTATATTACAACTATTTCCCGCATACAATATGTTATCCTTTCAAGTTATATTAATAGTAATTTGTGTTGTAAAATTTGAAACTTTTTAGCTATAATCAACTTTTTTGTTACAGGCACCGCCGGAAAGAAGTGGTAGAGCAATGGCTCTAATATTCAGTTCTATTATATCCGATATAATATTCACAACTGCAGTATTCTTCGTTGTGTTATATTTTTACTTCAGTTACTCATATGACTACTGGAGAAAGCGAGGAATTCACTACGTAGAACCCAACATGTTCGTTGGAAACTTAAAAAATGTGTTCTCGCAGAAGGAAGGTATAGTAGAACTATTTAGAAGAATCTACAGAGAGACTACAAGCCATAAAGTTGTTGGAATATATCTCTTTCACAAGCCCGTCCTGATGGTTCGGGATCAGGAAGTAATACGGAGTGTATTGGCGAAGGATGCTCATGCCTTTCTGAGCAGGTATTTCATGCCGCCTGAGAAATTTGATCCCTTGTTCGCTAGGAGTCTCGTTGCGGCGAAGGGAAAGAAATGGAGGCATCTGAGGATAAAACTTACTCCAACATTCACGTCTGGAAAGATGAAGAGGATGTTTAAACTGGTAGAAGAAACAAGCAACCAGCTGCTTACATACATAGACCAGGAGGTCTCGGAAGGTTAGTATTTGTCGATGAGGCAGAGGAATGCGTTCTATTTTAAACACGCAGTTTTCTAGAGCAACAAAAGTACAATGATCAAGTCATTTTGGATGATCGCACTGGATCCATTATGGTAACTTTTCTTCCCGAAGCCACTGTAAGAAATGTTCGAGCTGGTCATCATTCCTACGGATGCGTGAGAGTTGAATCAGAATGGCCTCTATTATGCTTGTAACTACAGGGTAATTTTATGTAACATTACCTTAGCTAATTCAGTTAACAATTCTGTCAGTAGTTGAATTAACGGTGTCATTAAAATGTCAGTTGAAATGTCGTAAGAGTGGAGGTGGTGAAATTCGCTGGTCCTAAAGCTTATCTCTGAGCACTATCCCACGCAGTAAATTGAAATAAAAGAAGTTATTTGTCTGTTTCTATCTTTCGGTCCATTTTACACGAAACATGATCATATACTGTATGTTAGAATAAAAACTTATTTCTGTTCTTACAAGGAATTGCTATTCGCCTATAAAAAGGCACGAGCTTACTATAGTAGAATTATACATTTATAAGAACTCAGAGAAATATTGTCAATAATAAATATTCATGAAAATATGTAGACACTTATAATAACACTGCCTCTTGGAACTAGGGCGCTAGATCTTGATCTCTGAGCAGTATTGTTCTATAAAATGTTTACGTAATCTAACAATAAAGGCTTCAAATTTAATTTCTTAGCTATTAACGATTCGTGTTACATCTCAGTTGCACATACAATTTAAAACAATTTTCGCACACTTATTCGGCAGATAATATTAGCGTTACCTATCTTCCGACTAGGGGCTTCCTAACTACTAAGCTTAAATATGTGTGAATAAACAGTTTAGATAGCTGTGATCATTTCCATGCTTCTTTATAACTATATCGGTATGCAGTTAAGGGCGCCGCCTACCACCCGCTTCAGATGTGTTACAGTATGTTCGTAATTTTTTTACGAAATTAATCCACATGTACCCATTGTGCCAATATACAAGAAGAAAACACACTTCGGCCAAGGTCCGAATCTACTTGTTATAATATGATGCGCACTTAAGACCCCGATCTAATCCCTCCAACGTAGCTAAAAACAGCCTTTTCAAAATGCATTTCTAAACATACTAACCGGATGAATGTGAAACTCAGGAACATGCACTGTAGACTTTCCACCAATAAAATTATGTCATCATGGCTTAAAATTTCATAGTAAAAATGTATCGGCGGGAATCTCGAACGATTGTTCAGCACTTGTCTAGTGGCGATGTGGTACTTGATGCGCGTTTCAAGGTCGCCCTTATGTCTCCGTCTCTTCTGAGCCTCCAACGCACAGGTAGACGGCGCCCTTTGGTACTCGTCTTGAATGGTGTTAGATTTGTTCATTGCAAATCTGATATTTTTGTAAAAGTGTGGTATTTTTGTGTTAGTGAATAATTAGATTTTTTACACGAGTCACAATTTTTTGTTTCAGGCAAGTCTATTGTTGTGAAAGATGCCATGGCAAGGTACACAATGGACACCATCGCATCTTGCGCTTTTGGTGTGAATGCTAACGCCCTGAAAGACCCTAACTGCGAATTCATCACAGTCATGAGAAACGTATTCGAACCTAGCGGTTATCAGATGCTGCTGGGCTCGTTTCTACTCTTTGTGCCATGGGTGGAACACCTAGTCAGCGTGAAACTGATCGGCACGGTCGTAACCGACTTCGTCCGCAAGACGTTCTGGGATGTCGTGGATCACCGAAAGTCTGAAGGAACAATCCGCAAGGATTTTGTGGATCTCCTGATGCAACTCCATGAAAAGGGCGAAGTCCGAGCAGATGACGCGAAAGACTTGGAGGAGATCAAACAAGACAGCAAATATATTAACCTGGAGTACTCTAAGACTGATGACGCTGATATAAGTACGTAGATTTACATTAATGATATTAACTGCATGGGTAACGAGTTAATTTTTGTACTGTTTAGTATAATTCTGTATCTTAGACAATCGTTCTTGTAGCAGTACAACTTTTTCCAGATGGCAGTGGGGAGAGCAGGATAGTGTCAAACGTTGTCTTCACTTTTCAAGAGAAATATTTATATTATTAGTTTGAAGTTCTATGATAAAGTTAAAAGACTTAACTGGAAGCAGCGCTAGCTCACTGGATCACATATCGGGAGGACCCGGGTTTGACTCCCGTTCAGGGTACCCAATTTTGGTTTTCTATTGTTTTCAAAAATTACTCCCGGTAAATGCTGGGATGGGTCCCTAATGCAAGTCATGGCCACTCTTAATTTCCTGTTTCTGAATATCTGAACGACTGGTTGACATTGGCATACCAAACATGAGATTGTACGGAGGGCTAGAGTCCCTTTCTTCAAGCGATATCTTCAGAGTTCTTTACATAAATGATACAGTAAAATATATTTTAAAATGGTTAATAAATATCTAGGAGAGTCTAAGCCACCTCTGGCTCCTGACTAGTTACGCTAATGTTGGTTCGGTCTTTAACTCCGTACCTACGATACTGTCAAGAGGGGAGTTCACGCAAAATGTTTATTATTTAAATAATTTTTATATTTGTACGAGCTATTGTTTGTTTTGGAGACATAAATTGTGACTATTTTTCACAGCAATGCCAATTTTCTAGCTTTTATAGTGTTTGTATAGTGGAAAGTAAAAACCAGAATTTGCGTGAAACCGTTTTATACAAGAAATGAAAACCACTTGACTTGCATAAACGAAATAATGCACACTGAAGGAAAGTGCCACGGGCTACAACTAGATTTGCATAAAACATTGGATTGAGATTTTTTGTATTTTTAAAAAATTACACAAATTTAATAATTTTTTACTACAAACTCAGAAATTTTTTGAAAATACAAAACATTTTCTATGCGGTTTTTTATTCATGTCCAGACGTAGCCCGTAACAGTGTTCTTCACTGGGAATTATTTCATTTTTGTTCGTCAGTTGGTTTTCGTTTCTAGTATAATACCGTTTTATGCAAATTTTTGCTTTGGCATGCCATCATACAAAAACTATGAAAACTAGAAAATGTTCATTGCTGTAAAAATAGTCACACTGTGTCCCTATAAAACAAACAAAGTTTCGTACAAATATAAAAATTATTAAAATAATTACAATTTTGCAGAGAGGGACCCCCCCCCCCAACTCCCTTTTTCCCAGCCATCAAGACCAGGGTCTGTCATTTATACTGCTTTCAAGATAATTGTATTTTATTATTCCTAAACAAAGGCAGATATCGAAAAATTGTTGCACAATTTTATCAAAAATAGTTTCTACTACGCAGTCCAATTTTTTTCTGGACAAAAATTGTATAGATTTGGCTATTTAGCTCATGAATGAGAATTTTCTTGATTGTTTTAACTATCTGAAACCATTTCGTATTTTGTCTTGAATAAATTAGTTAACACAGCATACACTGTTGTTTTTGCAAAAATATGCAACAGTTTTTTGATACCTGCTCTCGTTTAGGATTTAAAAAATAACTATCGTCAAAGCAGTAGAAATGACTTATCGTGATCTTAAGGAGAATAAACGTTATCAACATGTATTTATGGATTTTCTTATAAGTGAAGGAATATGGAGATTGTGTTACGTATGTTACAAACAATTTCAGAAAATTTATTAAGTTTTTATCTATACCCTGTCGTGCCAAGAAGCCTTGATACATCCACCGAAACAGAAGTTATCGAGAAAAAAACGGACAAATATTAGGTGGAAGGGAGCAATCCCTCTAAAGTCTTACCTATCTACCTATTCTGTCTCCCAGTTTGCATATTAATATTGTCGTAAATGAAGAAATTTGTCTTGATTACTGTTCCCCTCACTTGAACTGTACAAGTCTGAAACTTAACACGTCACTAAATTGCCTTTATTGCATATACAAGTGCATGATTACACTCTTTTTAACGACATATGAGGAAAATGTAAAATTTGGCAGACTTACGTGTAACAAATATGTAGGTTCTATTCAATATGGTAGAGATTCAGTTTCACTTGGGATAAAAACCTAAAAAATGAAAACTGCTCATCCAAATGAATATTAGTTATCTAGCTGAATATTTGTTCTTACTCATGCATGACATGTGATTCATAATACTTTATTAGAGAACAAAGATAGCTTTACTAGTCTAAATATAATTTACTGAAGTGTTAATGCAATGAAGAACAAGTGTTGGTGTTATTATATCCGGTTGTTATAGAGCTGGAGGATGACGACATCGTTGCTCAAGCATTCATCTTCATAGCTGCTGGCTACGAGACGTCTTCCAGTGTGATGTGCTTCACTTTGCTCGAGCTGGCGATGAATCCCGCCATCCAAGACAAGCTACGGAGAGAGATCGAAGACGTCCTGGAAAAACATGACCACAAGGTCACATACGATGCCGTAGCCGAGATGAACTACCTGGATATGGTAGTCGCTGGTGAGAGTCATTTTATCGTATACTCTGTTTCATATAAGTTTGGATAAATCTGACGGCAACTTATGGGCAGTAATATTTTTAATTTTCTGATTTGTTGCACAATGCAAGACATGTTTAGCTCTAAAGTGAACATGAGATAGCCATATTAGTATTTGTACTGTACAGTTTATCTTGTGTGGTGCCACAAATCACAAAATATTAGAGATAATTGCCCATAGCTTACAGTCAAATTTATCCAAACTTATATGAAATGGAGTATAACATTGACGTTTCTTACGTTCGACTATTTCGTCTGTTAGTCAAGACGAATGTCTACAGGGCCGAATATCCTAGGTCTATTCCTGGTTGAGGAGTTTTCTTAAATGAGTTTAGTAGGCCTGAGTGTGTTGTCCCTTTACTTTACTCACATGTACTGTGGATCGCAATGAAAATCAGTAGAATCATACATTTTAAAACACTTGTTTTATGAAAGCAGATTACTGCCTACCGTCAGAGAAGGGCGCAGCATTATCTCTCTTCCCTGTACACTCTAGCCGCTTATGAAAATGCACTTGCTTGAGTAGTGTAGGTTCTCTCAGTCACGCGAACAGGTTTTGCTGGTTACTGGGTTTTAAGATGACGGTAATCTAAAAAACCTACTTATTTTCTATATATTTTTTTTTGCTGAATGCTACTTCAGCAGTGCATTATTTACACATTATTATATTTATATTGTCACGGTTGACATATGGTAACGTGACTCTGGAATACAACCAGAAATAAGAAACCTAAAGCTGCCTAAGTTCAGGGGCATAACATAACCATCAGGGGCAAAATAAAATAATACGAGACTACTCTTATGCAAGAGATACCTAAAAGGATCGCAAAGGTTACTTATTAATGAGTACGTGTTTTTTCTTCTGATAATTCACCTGAATAAAACTGATTAGACAAAGTAACACTACACTGAAAATTTAAGAAAGCTGGGGTCAGAGAATAAACATTACTGAAAATTAATTAAAACACCTACGGCTTCATTAAAACAACTACAATTTACTGAATAAAAATAATACGTTATAAAAGTTTTCACAGAGTGTTAAACCAGACAAAATTGAAAAACTAAAATAGTTACTGAAATTTGAGATGACTGATTTAAACATTTTAAATTCAGACAATCAAAAATTAACAATTATATAATCTGAATTAAACGTTGTAAAATATCCAAAAGTACAAGTTATTCGTTATCTAAACGGGGATTACAAACGAACATTTAAAGCTTATTAAAATCAGCGACAGTAATAATGAGTTTTATTTTTTACAAAATAATTATTACAACTCTTTTCGTTTACGAATTACGTTTATCTTTACGCATGTGTCGATGTTCAGTTTAAGACTCGCACTAACAGTGCCCAAATAACAACACGCGCTTTCTTTCAATTGTTTTCACAGAATTCAATAAAATTAAAATTTAATTTTATCTTTTAAATTTACCATTAACTTTACACTTAACTTTAGCCATTGCCATTAACTTTGGCTTTACCTTTAATTTAACTGTGCCATCGACCTGTAAAAACACTACCAAACTTATCATTAACTTATGGCGGCTGCGGTGGTCGATTGGTCAGAACATTCGCCTTCCACCAAGGCGATCCTGGTTCGATTCTCGGCGAGGTTGGCCCCGGATTTTCACGTGTGGGAATCGAGCCGGACGATACCGTTTGTCGGCGGATTTTCTCGGGGATATCCCGTTTCCCCCCACTATTTCATTCCGGCGCTGCTCCATACTCACCTCATGTCACCCCTCACCAGCGCTAAAGACTTCGATGTTAAGCGCTGACCAAAATATCTCACTCACTCAGTGCCTCACCAGGGTTACCTGCCAAAGCTTTGCTAACATGACAACTGGGTCTGCAGCAATGGCGCGGTCGAACGCCGTTTTTTTCAGAGTTGTTGGTCTTTGTTGTTTACTGGGATAAAACGTGTTGTCGGGCTGGAGGACTGATGGAGACATCGGGTAGTTTGCGATGTAGCCTCGGTCGTGAGCAGTTAGTTTTGTGAGGGCAACCGTCTCTCAGAGGCTAGGATGTCGGTGGTGTGCTCGATTAGCGAGAAAACTAGTGGTATGACAGTGTTGGCGTCGGCAGAGAAGCGTGGTTCTGAGGGTTTGGATGGAGCAGGGGGTTGGACGCCCTGACTGTAGACGACCGACGCCAGAAAACTTAAGTACCTATTCCACCGGACGAGGTCTTGTAATAAGTTAATGAGTGAGTAAAGTATTTTGGCTAGCTCTTAACATCGAAGTCTTTAGCGCTGGTGAGGGGTGACATGAGGTGAGTATGGAGCAGCGCCGGAATGAAATAGCGGGGGAAACGGGAGATCCCCGAGAAAACTCGCCGACAAACGGTATCGTCCGGCACGATTCCCACATGTGAAATTCCGGGGCCGACCCCGCTGATAATCGAACACGGATCGCCTTGGCGGGAGGCGAATCAGCCCCCATAAGGTACTGAGTTGCACAACTTAACGCCCCTTTGTTGCCAGGCGAAAAACGTTTTCACTTGCTAGCCGAGGTGACTAGCAGAAACCAGGTCACTTCCTACAAATAGTCAGCGAGCCCGGTACAAAGGCAAGCGCTTCTTGCGAATAAACCAGACCCCCACCTTCCCACAGCAGAGTCAATGACATCTCAACACTCCAACCGAGGTTTAAATAAATTTAAAAAATTCAGGACGTGATAATTACTCTATGTATAAAATAGAACACTGACTGACTGACATATCAAGCTGCAGCCCAAACCGCTGGACCTATAATCGTGAAATTTTTGTGTAGTTTTCCCTTAGGTCGCAGGCGAACACTAAGAAGAAATTTTTCAAAATTCGACATCTAAGTAAATTAAAAGAGGTGAAATGTATTTTCGAAGAAACGTCGATAGTTCTCGAACCCAACAGCCTACCATCGAGTATTTTACATCAGTGCGACACACATAAAAATACATGTTAACTAATTTTAGGGTTATTCGAAATTCAACATTTTAGCGAGTGAAAACACCTTAAATGTGTTTTCGATTAATTATAGATACATATTAAACACTTCGGAAAAGTGTTGGTTTTCACTTCAAAATGATGCTTACATAAATACCCAAAAAGAGGTTTTGGGATTTTTAAATTCGACTCCCAACTAGTAAAATGGGGGAAAATATGTTTTTTTATGAATCGTCTATACAGGGTGTAAGGAAATTAATAGCCCAAACTCCGGGAGGTGACTCCTCATGAAAAATGAAGTAGACAATATATATATAGCACACTTTCAAGAAAAGTTATTATTAAGGGCGGAATAAGCCCTTAAAAATCGAGTTTGAAAATCGTATTTTGTCAAAATATAAAAAATGGTTAGTGGTGAAATTACGATTTTTTGGGCGGTGTTAACTATTATTGAGATCTTAAACATTTAATAATTTCAGCCTTCTAACTTTCCAATTTCATGACAATAATAGGGGTTGCCTCCCTTACACCGCATCTAATTACGTTGGCGTTACGTTTTATGAACATTACATGTTTGCTTTTCGGGCAGTACACCGTGAGGAACAAAAAAGGTCCTCTTGTCGCAAATGCTTAGAAAGCACCGTTTACCAGAAAAACGGACACAACGGTTCTGTGTCTGGTATGTAGACAAAATGTGCTACATCCACTAAGAAATGTATTTTTACCACGCTCTCAGGAAAATGTAACCTGTGATGCAATTGTTGAAGCTTGTCGCAAAATGAAGTTACATAAGCTCAAAATCAAAAACATGTCTTTGCACAACTCGGTTAATTTGGCAACAAAAATTTTACAAAACGCTATTATTTTGACGACATAAATCCGCGAAATTCATAAACAACGGAACTTTCTTTAGTACATTCTAAAAAGATAGTATGTCATGTATGTATTTCGCTAATAAATAAAAAAATAAAGAAAATCGTACCGGGGATGCACTCTAGTGCGGGGATAAATCCGAACTGGTTGATGGCATTCTGATTTTGGACCTGTAGGCTGTCATCATCTCTGCATTGTGATAATGGAATGAGACCCTACGAGGGAGCGTTGCCGAAATAAAAGGGCGGGGGAAACGGGAGTTCTCTGAGAAATCCTACCGGCCAGCGACATCGTCCGACACGATTCCCACTTCCGAAAAACTGGTGCAGTCACAATGCAGAGATAATTGCAGCCTACAGGCCCAAAATCAGAATGCCATCATCCAGTTTGGAGCTATCACCCCTCTAGGGTGTATCCCCCATACGATATTTCTTTATTTATTAATTTACTATCAAAATACGTACGTGGCAAACTGATATTCTTTCAGAATGTACTATAGGATGTTCTCTTGTTTATGAATTTCGTAGTATATGTTGTCAAAATAATAATATTTTGAAAATTTTGCTAAACCAAATTTGTTGCCACATTATCTGAGTCGTGCATAGGAATGGTTTTTTTTTTTTTTTTTTTTTAAAAAAGCTTATGTAACAGTGTTTTGCGACAAGCTTCAACAGCGGCATCACGGGTTGAATTTTCCTGAGAGCATGATACAAATACATTTCTTAGTAGATGTAGCACATTTTGTCTACATACCAGACACAGAACCGCTGTGTCCGTTTTTCTGGTAAATGGTGCTTTCTAAGCATTTGCGACAAGAGGACCTTTTTTGTTCCTCACGGTGTACTGCCCGAAAAGCAAACATGTAATGTTCACAAAACGTAACGCTAACGTAATTAGATGCGATGTAAGGGAGGCAACCCCTATTATTGTCATGAAATTAGAAAGTTAGAAGGCTGAAATTATTAAATGTTTAAGATTTCAATAATAGTTAACACCGCCCAAAAAAATCGTAATTTCACTACTAACCATTTTTTATATTTGACAAAATACGATATTCAAACTCGATTTTCAAGGGCTTATTCCGCCCTTAGTAATAACTTTTCTTGAAAGTGTCCTATACAATATCGACTTCATTTTTCATGAGGAACCACCTCCCGAAGTATTGGCTATTAATTTCCTTACACCCTGTATAGTTCGAACACAATTGGCTATCATCGTGATTTTTACTTCAACTGAATACGGACTCCAAGACGTTTAGAAATTTGATAATTAAGGGTGTAAAAATAGTAGAAATGTGTTTTCGATAATTCCTCCATATCTATCGAACCAACTGAGAAATCTAAGTGTTCTTTGCTTTAGATTGACGCTTATATAAATTAAATATATTTTCCGAATTAGGCGCCAGAGAGGTTTAAAAATGGTAAAATGTATTTTCGATTTATAATCTCTATATATAAAAGAGAACCCTGACTGACTGACATATCAAACTGCAGCTCAAACCACTAGACCTAGAATCGTTAAATTTTTTGTATGAGTTAACCTCAGGTAGTAGCCGAGCACTAAGAAGAGATTTTTCGAAATTCGACCTCTAACTCTAAGGGGGTGAAACGAGTGAAATGTATTTCCGATTAAACGTCGATAGCGCTTGAATCCGACGGCCTATCATCGTGATATTTACTTTAATAGGACACACATAAAAATACATATTATCCTATTTAAGGATTTTCCGAAATTCAACATTTAAGGGAGTGAAAAGACCTTACATGGGTTTCCGATTAACTCTCTATTTGTATCGAATCCTTCGGGATAAGGAGTTGGTATTCACTTCAAAATGTTCCTCACGTAAATAACCAAAAAGCAGTTTTAGGATTTTTTGAATTCCGACCCCCAATCAGTAAAAAGGGGCAAATGTGTTTTTTATGAATCGTCTATATCACTGAAACACAACTGACTATCGTCGTGATTTTTACTTCAATACGTTACGTATAAAAATGTCTATGACGGGACTCCAAGACATTTCGAAATTCTTTAATTAAGTGTTGAAAATACGTGAAATGTGTTTTTGTATATTCCTCCCTACCTATCGAACCAAACGAGATATCGAAGTGCTCTTTGCTTTGGAATGATGCTTATGTAAACATCTAAACACCATTTAAATATATTTTCCGAATTTAGCCACAAAATGCTAAAGAAAGGGTAAAATGTGTTTACGATTCACAATCGATATATATATATATATATATATATATATATATATATATATATATATATATATATATATATATACTTTATATAGCAACGTGATTTTTGTTTCAGACTGATGCTTACTCAAATATTTTCAGAAATTTTCAAAATTCTCCATCTAAGGAGGTGAGAAGGGGTGAAAAGTGGTGAAATCTGTTTTCGATTAATCGTCGATATATCTTGAGCCCAGCGTGCTATTGTCGTGTTTTTCACGTCCAATAAGGTATCCTAAAACGTGACTCAAGGGTTTTTCGAAATTCACTCTCTTAGGGGGTGAAAAGACCTTCATGTGATTTACATAAATCCTCGATATCTATCGAACCCGTCGATGTATAGTTATTTTTTGCTTCAGGATGATGATTACATGAGTGATCTCAAAACGGTTTTAAGACTTTTCGAGATTTGAACTCTCGGTACTGTGCAGGGGTCATATGTGTTTTTCAACGAATGATCGATTTCTATTCTACTGTACGGGCCACCGTCGTGATTTGAACTTCAAGTGGATACATTTACAAATGTCTAAGATGTTAAATTAAAATATTTCGAAATTCGACACCCAAAAGGGTGAAAAAGCACAAAATTTGTTTTCTATCAACTCATGATTTTAAAACCAGTAAAGATATTGAGGTGTTGTTCGCGTCAGAGTGGTGCTCATACGTAAGTAATTAAAAATTTATATCTAAGTTTTTTTACTTTATAAGATAACTTTATTATTAAGAATAAAACTATGTTTGTAAAATTCAAGGCAGATGATCCGAACAGTAAGTACGACCCGCGAGAAATAATTTGTACAGGAGTTTCACTCTACAGTAACCTATCGAGATGTGGTGTTCTACAACCTCTATGAGCCCAAAACATGAATGTTTTAATTATAAAATTTCATTTCTTTTCGTGAATTATTTCGACGTTACGTGACGCGGTTGTTTATAGCTCAGATCTACATTCCGGGAGGTTTTACTCTAGAATTCCGTTAAAAGCTTCGTGTGAATGTTCATTTCTGACACACAAAAACTGCAAGGCAAATCGAATTAGTGCAATTTGCATGTGTTTGTTTAAAAGGGGTAAAATAAGTTATGTAGTTCACTTTCTACTTAGGTTCCTCGACAACGTCAGCTCACATGTACCATCTCGCTAATCTCAAGGTTGTGGCATCAAATACGTTTCCGCGAAACCTTTTCCCACCAAAACTTTCTAATGGCAACGTCAAGTGAAAATTGTGAAAATATGTAATTGAGGGTACCGTCAACAATGGTTGTACATAGGGTAAATCAGACGGTTTTCTTTCGACTAACCTCTTACATTTAAGTTTCTTTAACTACCCCATAACGTCAACTTTGCAGTGCTATACGTAAGGCTCAGCTGAAGTCGCTGTTAGTGGCAGGGACAAACTTAAAACTGCTTTTCGCGTGGACAGCTATAGCAGCTACTTATCCTTCTGGAGAGTTATTTCAACTAGCAGCTTGGACATTCTAACACTTGATGACTGAAGTACCAATCTGGTGTACAAAGAGGTTTTCCAATTAAAGTAAATATTATCAGTTACGAATAATACTCGCGAGCAAAGCCACGGGTGACTGCTAGTGTGTGTGTGTGTGTGTGTGTGTATGTATATATATATATATATATATATATATATATATATATATATATATATATATATATATATATATATGTGTGTGTGTGTGTGTGTGTGTTTTTAGCGTGTGCCAAAATTCGGAACGGGGGACGGGATTGTTGATGTAAAATAAAGTGGGGTTACACTGACCTACACTATTGTGTGGTGAATATTAAGGGGGCTACACAACGTTCACAACAAAATTTTGAAATACATTTTTTAAAAAATACTAGAAAGTATAAGAGATGGAGCCACCAAGCTCTAAGAATCGGAGCAAATATTTCTGTACTAATTTGGTTGACACAATGTTCCCCATCACTGCTTATGTAATGGTTACTCAACCTATTTGTGTAAGTAACTTTTAAATACTAAGCGATAATAAAATATTATATACATATTATTGCTTATCGCACAAAATTAAGGAGAAAGAACTTCTTGTGTTAATTCACTGTGGTAAATCGTTTTCGATAAAATGCGAATCAAAATACAAATGCGCAGTGTAACCCCGCAGAGGTAGGCAATACAATGACTTTCTGAGCCATGCTAATTGCAGTATTGAATGGTTAAATTCAGTACAGTATCAAGAGGAACAGCCACATCTGGGTGCACCACAATCACACCTCATGCACCCTATGGGCAACCAAGTGCACTACAGTGTCAACATGTGGGCTGGCATTGTCAACAATAACTGACCGCCTCAGCGGAGTCCATTACTTAACGTTCCTGCAGGATGTGTTGCTGGAATTGCTGGAGGAAGTACCATTGGCAATTCACTACACCATGTGGTTTCAGCACGGTGAGACACCACCACATTTTTCTGCTGCCGTATGACGCCATCTTAACAACACGTTTGCAGGTCGCTGGATATGCCGAGGAGGCCCATTCATTAGCCGGCTCGATCTTCATACCTGACTCCAATGGATTTTTAAGGGGTCATGTCAACTTCCTGATTTACGTGACACATGTGACTAGCCAAGAAGATCTCGTGACACTTGTGATAACCGAATTTGATTGTGTAAGTGCCATAGCAAACATTTATGTACGAGTCCAGGCCAACCTGATCCGCTGTTGCCAGCTGTGTGTTGAAGGAGTGGGACGGCATATAGAACAGTTATTGTAAATACGTATTGATGTTCATAAATACGTACGTAGTACATGCAAACGCATTGTTCCTGTTTGTGCTGTGTTATTATTCTATACACGTGATCTCTCTTATCTAACCATTAAGACAGTGGTTGGTGTCGGCAGTTACCGCTAGCCATATTGTATGCATTCCGCCACTGGTCCATTTGTAACTCATTTCAACTTTATCAGCTCTCAGGAAATTACTGTTAAGAGGCTTATGTAGCGAATGTGATTGCCCACGTGTGAGGCGCGAAAACCGGTGGCAGATTAGGCCGACTTTGCTACACGTTACGTACTAATTGGCGCGTAGTATTTTTCTAGTATGAATTTTTCTGTACCACATTGAATACTGACTCTACACTTTTATTTGTAGGTAATATCAATTACTTCATCGTTTCGGCTTACGTAGGCTATTTGCGTGTCATTTTATTAGTAAATCGAGTGGTACTTTTTTGCTGACTTTAGAACAAAAGAATGCGGTTGTTAACTTATTTGTGTTGCCCCAAAATCATGAGTCTAATAAGAATGCTGCATGTTTAAGCGTTATTGTTTCAAGTGTGTGTTATTTTTGTAGATACACGGGTTGAGAATATCTTTAGCAGTTTCGCGTAAAAATAAAACGAAATCACTTGGCACCCTACAGCATCGTTCAATCAACACATGTTGGTTGTCATAACGCCACCTAAATCTTGCTACTGCACTCAATTTAACCATGCAATGCTGCAATTAGCATGGCTCAGCAAGCCGTTGTATGGCCTACCTCTGCGGGGTTACAATGCGCCTTCGTATTTTGATTCGCATTTTCTCGAAAACGGTTTACCGTAGTGAATTAACACATGTACTTTCTCCATAATTTTGCGCGATAAGCAGCGATACGCAGTTAATATTTTAATAGCGCTTAAAATGTAAACGTTACTTACACAAATAGGTTGAGCAACCCCTACATAAGCAGTGAAGGGGAACATTGCGTCAACCACATTTTCACAGATTCATTTGTTCCGATTCTTAGAGCTCCGTGCCAATTTTGGTGGCTCCATCTCTTATACTTTCAAGTATTTTTCTAAAAAATTTATTTCAAAATTTTTATTTCAAAGCTTTGTAGCTTCCTTAATATATACTAGACAATAGTGTTGGTCAGTATAACCCCCCTTTATTTCACATAAACAATCTCGTCCCGGTGTTTGGCACATGAATTCTGGCCCATGCTGTATAAATATCGACCCCGTTGATCTCCAATACACCGACGTGATTTATGTTTAAGATTAGTGCTTACTCAAATGCCTGAAACGAATTTTCGAAATCCTCCAGCTTAAGAGGTAAAAAAAGGGGTAAAAAAGTGATTAAATGTGTTTTTAATTAATTGTCGATATGTCTTGAACCCTGCGGGCTGTTGTCGTGTTTTAACATCCAAGAGACACCAGTAAAGTAGTCTAAAATGTGATTCAAGGGTTTTTCAAAATTCAATGTCTTAAGAGGTGAAAAGACCTGGAATGTGTTTTAGATAAATCGTCTATACAAATAGAACCGATTACGATATTAAGTTTATTTTTTTGCTTCAGGATGGTGATAAAGTAAATGGCCGCAAATAGATTTTAAGATTTTTCAAAACTTGAAATCTCGGTACTGTACATGGGTGATATGTGTTTTAAATTAATGATCGGTTTTGCTTCGACTGAACGAGCTATCGTAATGATTTTCATTTCACTTGAATGCTTATACAAATATTTAAGACGTGAAATTAAGATTTTTCATAGTTGAACACTTACGGAAAGTGCAGGTGATAAGGCATAAAATTTGTTTTCTATCAGCCGATGCTATTTATCTAACCGATATTGAGGTGTTGTTCGCATCAGAATGTTGCTTGTATAAGTTCTTAAAAAAGTTATGTAAATTTTGATTTTATAAGATAACTTAATTCTTAAGAAGAAAACATAGTTTGTAAACGTTGAAGGCAGAAGGTTTGAAAAGCAAGTAACACCGGCGAGAAGTAAATTATACAGGACTTTCGTTCCACAGTTCTGTCGACATGTGTTGTTGTACTACCTCTACGAGCCGAGGAAATTAATAAAACTTTTTAAATTAGTTTTGATGAATAATTTCGAAGTTTTGTATTGCTGCTGTTTGTAGCTCCGGTCTGTTGTTCCGGAGGTTCTTGGCTCAAATTCCGTTAAAGGCTGAGCAAATGTGCAATTCTGACACACAAAAACTGTAAGGCAGATGAAATGAGTGTAATTTGGATGATGTTCAAAACTGGTAAAATTGGATTATGGAGCCCACTATTCACTAAAGTTCCTCGACAGCGTCTTTCCCCATATACCATCTCACTAACTTCAAGGTTAGGGCACCAAATATGTTTATATTTCTGCGAAACACTATCCCGCCAAAACTGCCTAATGGCACTGTTAGTGGCAGGGACGAACTTAAGACTGCTTTTCACTTGGAAAGTTATAGCTACTTATCCTGCTGCAGAGTTAGTTCAACTAGCAGCTTGGTCATTCTAAAATATGATGACTTAACTCCTGTCTATTCTGTGCTGAACTACCTATTTGGTGTACAAAGAAGTTATTCAATTAAAGCAAATATCTGCTTTGAGTAACTCACGCGATCAAAGCCGCGGGCGCACTGCTCTGGTATATATATATATATATATATATATATATATATATATATATATATATATATATATATATATATATATATATTATAATATTAGTTTTTGTTGTTGATCGAGAGGCCATCAGTTAAAGATTAGAACACGGATAAACTTCTTTGGAATAAAAATTTCAAACACCTAAAACTGGAAATTTTCGTTGACCTCTACCCTGCCGTCGTATATTAACCATAAGCGCCTTCTGAGATATAACGTATTACCGAAACTTCTGTAATCCCTACGAAATGTACCCCATGATATCTGGTAAAGTAATAAAAACTGCTGATATTTACTGGTATATTTACTATCTGAAACTAGTGCTCTGCGTATATTACATTATTTCGTATTCAAACCATATCAGGTTTTTGTTTTTTACCTAAATAAATACGATAATCTACTTTGGAATGAAACTGCCTGTCGAAAAGCATTTATTATCACTCTGCTATCATAAAAAAAAATTGTAGTTGGAACTCAGAACAACCAACGTGTTGACGTCAACCAACGGGAGTCGGAAATCACTCATTAACCAAAATTCTGTGGTTAAAGTTAACTCAGTGTTCGTCAATAATTTTAATTAACTTTACCTTAATATGGATTCTTCCACTACCAAAAATCACGCGTTACAGAAAATTTAATTTGTACACTTACCATACTGCGATTTGAGCGTTCAACCAACATAGGTGTAAATAAGCTTCTGTGCGTCAACGAGCATATAATAATATAATAGCAAGTAAATTTTATAAACATAGAAACTTTCTTTCTTCATTTGTTTGCAGAAGCAAGCCGAAGTCTTGCCTACGCGCGGAAAAATTGATAGAACTAGTATCGAAACGGACTAGTAATGCTGAGCTGCGACCAACAGAATTCAAAGACACAAATAGGAATCTTTTTCAAGGAACAGCAAATTCAATTTTTTTTTTAAGAAAGTTAAAGCTTTATGAACTTATGGCATGCAATTTTTTTAAGTAGTTATAAGACCGTCGAAACCAAATTTCAAGTGTTTTAGGTCGTTTTACGTGTTAAAGTTGATGTGGCCTGAGTCACTTCCATCGACTGATCGATCCTTGCACGTGACGATGTACGGCCACGACCTTCACAAGAACCTCGCACGAGCGAGAGAGAAAAAGCAGGAATGACATAGCAAGGACAAACACAGTATAGTACGACGGTGGCGCGATGTAGTTCAGGCGATTGTCGGACGAGTACTGTAATGACTGACCATCGACACGTACACTGTAAAAATTATTTGTAAATTTTGTATAGGAAAATGGAGGAAGAGGTATGGTACAGGCTGTCCCACAACTGAGTGAAATTTTTTTAACTTATTAAATGAGCGAGATAAGAGGAAACAATGTTAGGAGCATTACCTAACCTAGGCACCAGACTATGATTCACAGCAGACCACAGAAAATATTACCAACATTACTGTCAGATAAGTGCATTCATTAGTGGGATAGACTACAAAATTGTTTCCCATACATCAATGGTAGCGTTCATATACAGTCCAGTTAAATGTACAGTGATGTTACCAGACTTGTATAGTGACCATGTTCAACAGTATCTCTATTTATAAGTGGTCTTAACTATGTATGAGTGGAAAATTTTCCATGCTGTTTAAGGTCTTTTTTTACAGTATATGTCACTGTAAACACCTTTGAAGCCCTGTCTATCATTTTACTTTCTACCAATTTGTGGTATTCTGTTACTTGTTAATATAATAATCGCGGTGTTTATTACAAAGATAGTTTTATCGATTTCACCGCACCCAAAAGTCAATTACCGAAGCTATAATAAGATATATTATTATGATATTTATTAACATTACTATTATTGACAAAAAAAGTCTACAAAAGTAGGTACTTGCATTAACATTAACAGCCTATAATTATTCTTAGTGTGTAAATTGCCTAAGAGATTCGGCGTTTACAGCTGTAAAACATTTCTGTAATTATGATGGCGGCAAATAAAAACGTTGTTTACGAGTGCTCTGTTATTAATTTTAACGTGTAATTGCAGTAAATTATACACGCAGCATACAGTTATACAAACATATTTGTGTGAAGTGTAACTTTCAGTGCGTAGGTATGTGTTTTATTTGTTTTTTAATGCCTTTGTATTTTTTCCAGAGTCAATGCGCAAATACCCGTCATTACCAAACTTGGATAGAGTGTGCCTTTCGGACGTCAAAATTGAAGGAACTGACTTCACTATAGAAAAAGGAACACCAATTCTTATTCCTACGTATGGCATCCACTATGACCACGAAATTTTTCCTGATCCTGAGAAATTTGACCCTGAAAGGTTCAACTCCGAAAATAAAGCCAGCCGGTCGAATTTTGCTTACCTGCCATTCGGCGACGGACCGAGAAAATGTATTGGTAAGTAATAATGACGATGCTTGTAGATTACTAGTTTAAACACTAAATACAGTCATGTTAAAGCAAGTTTTATTGGATAGCAACAATAATCTTTATTTAATATATATACTATCTTTTTATTTGTAAAATGTTTAATATTGCCTATATTACTTACAGCTTTTGATATCACATTTCTCCTTTACACACTCAGTATTCTATGTATATCTTATCACTATTTATCCAGATCTGTTTCAGTTTTGTACTGCTGCACCTGTTCAATTGTGTTGCTCTCCAAATGTCTTAAAATTTCCTGCAATTTTCCACTTTCCTAAATGTATTTCCAATCATTAACTCGAAGCTGCAATGTGTAAGAAAACGTGAAAAACTTTCAAACAGGATGAGTTTGAATTCAACCGACAAACTTTGTGGGGCAATTCCTTATGCAAAATGAAGTAGGTTTTACGTTTAACAGTTTGGCCGGAAAAGCATGTTAAGGGCGTTACGACCACATGAAAATGGATGTGCAGAATCGATTTTGATGAACTCATCGAAAACCACTGGATGTATCGCAAAAAGCATAAGGATACGTGTTGCAGGATACGAAGACCTGTTTTCTGACGACATGATATTGGTACGAATCAACTCCCTTTGTAGGAAATGGGGTATGTGAGATTGCGATCGTATGGCATTTCGTACCCGCAACGTTGTCTCGTGGTTTGATGCCTGTTTATGAAAGAACATGTGTTCAACAATAAAAAAGGTCGCGTTGGTAAAACACCCTCCGGCCAACAGTTTCCCCAAAAATAATGACCGACGTATTTGCGGGTAGATTGGAGTGGCGTTCCCACAAACGCCTGTGTGGTTATGCAAATAATCAGACACTGCTACTACAGGAGTGGCGATGGTCAGGCGGCCATATCAATTCACTCCAACGTAGACGACGCAGGTTCGATACTCGGTGGGGAGCACGTGTAAAAAATCCGATGGTCGCGTCGGTAAAATACCCTCTGGCGAAATGTGTAGGCAAATCTGCGACCATTAGTGTTTGTGGAAAGGAGGGGGGAGTGCAACCTGTGTGGTAGTCCTCGTACACTCAGAATGGCGTGCTGTGGAGTCGAATGCGGTACATGAGACGTTTGAGCACTGTTTTCCGACAGCGCTGAAAAACGCTAGTTGTGTTCGTGTTTGTGAAGGTGGAGGCCGTGCTCTGTGTTGTTACGGAGATGCATCTTGTGTGTGGTGAGGTAGGGGCTAATGCACGAGCAGCACAATGCTTGTACAGAGAGCGATATCCGAACAGAAGACAGCCTCATCGCACAATGTTTACTACACTGCACCGCCGGTTGCGGGAGACTGGCAACATGGATGTGACGAGACCAAATGCTGGGCGTCAGCGCCATGTACGAATGGTACGTTCCGAAGAACAAGTGCTACAAACTGTTGAAAACAATCCAACCATCAGAATGTGTACTGTCGCCAACAGGCTTAATATCAGTCAGCGTACTGTTGTGGCAGGTATTGAACTAACAGATGCTGCGTCCGTATCATCTGCAGAGAGTGCACACTATTGGGTCGGCCGACTTTCCAAGGCGACGCCATTTTGCAGAATGGTTCCTGCACCAAGTACAGGTGGTATAGGTGATTCGGGATAAAGTGAGCACTCAAAAAAGCCCTGATTTTTTTTATTTTCCGCCTGTTTATATCTTATCGCTGCGTGTAAACATAAACATTGTCACGTGCTTTTATTTACATAGGCACGTACAATGTTTATATTTACATTACACTGTTCCGATAAATGTTATCTGCAACATATACTCATTAAATGAACGGGCGCTGTATGTATGCTATACTCAATAGTAATATTAGATATAAATACCTGCGAGTTATCGTTTTATGACACGGTTTTCTCTTCATCGACTCTAATTGGTTACGACACACACAGTTGCCGCATCTTATCTCGTAAATGTATGCGTAGTATATTAATTTGTAATTCAAAACCGCCACTATAAACACACAAGCACACACGCAATTCAAGAATTCAAGTTCTGTTCAGCATACTGCCATGAACGACGACGACGCAATTTACAAATATAATAAAAAAAACGATTTTCTTAACGTGTGGAACAGAAAAAAAGAAACTTTACTTGTATTTCCACATGCTCAGGCTGGCGATCGTGTAACATAAAAGATTAGCAATGATATTCGAAAGTATTAGAAGTAACTGTTTATGAATGTGTTCATCAGAAACCCATATTTATTACACAACGGACTAACACACTCCTGAGCTTATTGCTTATTCAACTCGCTTTCAAGCAAGCGAAGCGAAGCGGCGATAACCTAACTCTGATGCCACCTGTCGGAGGACTTTTGAACTACGTCTATGGTGCGAGCGTTAGCGGCTGTGTGTCAACGACTGTTTTGAATTCAGCGGGCGGTTGCATCACTTAAGACGGCGCTAATCAAGTAAAATTACACAGTTAGTAGGTATGACAATAAGAGCGTAAATAAATATTTTGTAGCATATCGTATACATAGAGGTCGATTTCATCATATGTTCTTTCACTAATACTGTATTCAAATAAGAAAATACACGGAACTACATGCAATGATTCGTTACCAACCATACAAACAATAATGTAACTATTGTTAATGTTGACTAATATACAGTAACGGCTAGTCAATTTTTTCAAAGGTTAAATCTTTAGTGCTCACTTTATTCCGAATGACCTATACCTGGTTTTCCAACGAACAGGAACATTCTCTTTACGGACGATGTGTTCTTACAACGGGATGGCTTATTAAATTCGCGCAATAGCCATGTCTGGTCAGATGTTAATCCGTGTGCCATATTTACCCGCAGTCACTAGCAGCGATTCGGCGTCAATGTGTGGGCTGGTATAATTGGTAATGTGTTAGTAGGGCCGTACCTACTTCCACCCTGCCTCGATAGCCACAGGTATCTTGTGTTCCCACTGGAAACTTCCGGAGTTATTAGAGGATGTGCCATTGCAAACAAGACAACGAATGTGGTTACAGCACGACGGTGCCCCCGCCCATCGTGCGCATATCGTCCGCGCGTACCTGAACAACGCATTCTCTGACCGATTGATCGGCAACGGTGGACATATTGCGTGACCTGCACGTTCACCCAACATTAACTCGTTGGACTTCTTCTTTTGGTGATGCGGGGCTACGTGTATGAGACTCAGGTGCTAAGTGAAGAGGATCTTGTTGGGCGGATCATCACTGCGGCTGGCAACATTTTCGACAGGCAAGGTGCCTTTACATATGTCCGGCAAGACATGATGCGTCGCTGCGAACTGTGTGTGGAAAATGGAGGCCGTTTAATCGAGCCATTCTTGTAGGTTTCAATGTGTAAATAAAATGGACAGACACACATGCACGCTTCTCACTTACCTTGCTGGACTCCCCTGCATAAGTTTGTAGTTGCGGTGTGGTAGAGATATGTGGGTGGCTCTGAACAGCAATGGCTTTCGAGCCATTTGGAAAAGGGGGTGAACGATGTGTGTATAGAGCAACGGCAGAATGTAAGGGCGGAGGTAATGGGTGATCCCCTAGTCAACCTACCGACCAGCGACGTTCTCCACATGTGGCACACTGAGGTAATCCCACCGGGTATTGAAACCGCATCGCCTACGTTGGAGCAAAGAGATGTGGCCGCCTGACCACCGCCATCTCTGCAGTAGCGGTGTCTGATTAGTTGCGTAACCACAAATGCGTTGGAGAACGCCACTCCAATCAACCCGCAGACACGTTGGTCATTGTTTTTGGGGAAACTAATGGCCGGAGGGTGTTTTACCAAGGCGACCTTTTTTGTTGTCTAACACATGTTCTTTCATAAACAGGCATCATACCACGAGACAAAGTTTCGGGTACGAAATGTCATACGATCGCAATCTCGCATACCCCATTTTCCTACAGAAGGGGTTGATTCGTACCAATATCATGTCGTCAGAAAACAGGTCTTTGTAACCTCCAACGTGTATTCATATGCTTTTTGCGATGCATTCAGCTGTTTTCGATGGGTTCATTAAAATCGATTCTGCACATCCATTTTCATGTGGTCGTAACGCCCTTAACATGTTTTTCCGACCAAACTGATAAACGTAAAACCTACCTCATTTTGTATAACGAATCGCCCCACAAAGTTTGTCGGTCGAATTCAAACTCATCCTGTATAGACGTTTCATTTCCCTAGTATTACAAGCAGGGTTAATATAATTTATCAGTTATATTCTAAAAAATAATAAGAAACATTAGTTTTATTTATAATGTAAATATTATTATTGTTATTATTAAATGTTATTTTGTTGTTCCCAGTGTTATAGAGGTCTTCAACTCCAGAGTCACGAGCAATTTCAAATTGTAAAATTACAGATTTTATTAAATACGGCACTTAATTAAAATACGATAAAAAACCGCACAGTACAATTATATTGATATTTATGCTTTGTGTAATTACAATAGTGTGAAGTGCAGGTAAAAACAAATTTCATACATACGTCAATTTACGTCCCTCCAGGAGTTAAGCCACATTTTAAAAAAATCTGGATTACATATAACAATACATTCCCGATAAAAATAGATTTGTGACTTCTGTTTCACAACTTAACAAAGTAAATTACTGGTTAAGTTTCAGCATAGCATATTTCAGCTCCCTGCAAAACACCACACCAATCGCAGTATTTTTTAGAGTATTTGTCAACCTGTTAGAGCACGTTAGCGTCTTCATGCTAGTAATGCTTTTGCGTTCGCAATGACGTTTTACTTCCTGGATTCGACCATTCATTAAGATAACTAAATCTTTGTGTTATATTTTTTTTAGCAGACACATACAAATGTTTTTAGTAACGCGATTACTTCTGACAGTTATACGAAAGAGATATGGGATCAGAAACGTTTCTACGTCTATATATTCCTTATAATTAATATTATAACTAAGCATCTTGTAAATGCTATTTAGATAATACATGGGTGTATTATAGATTGCTTTCTCTCAACAGGCATGCGGTTTGGCTTGATGCAAGTGAAGACAGGGCTGGTGCACATCTTGAAGACATATCTAGTGAGGCCCTGCGAGGATACTCCACAACTACCTCTAGAGATGAAACCTTTTAATGGCACTCTGACGTCTAAAAATGATATAGTCCTAGCTTTCACGAAACTGAAATAAATTTAGTAAAGTAAATTTACAATACGCTTCATAACTTTACATTTATTTCGTGACAGTTAACACGTAAATAACAATAATAATACAGCTAGTTCAATAAACAGGTTTTACTTTTCAAGGGATAACTTATGGTATTTCCTAACATTTCTCTTTAAGTGACGACTTGTATACTTGTTTTATATATCTGGTGCATAGTTCGTACTGTTGCGTATGTCATAAATTTGAAGGCAACAGCAGTAATGTGGATACATTTTCTATATTATGACACAGCCAAAAATAGACAAAACTTCACACTTTTTTAAGAAACATTATGTACATGAAACATCTAATAAAATTATATATGCTTTTAATTCTTAGTTGTGGAGATGAGACAGCGATTATTTGGCGTCAATCATTGTCGATATACTAAACAATTCTTCTAAATTATTTGACGAACGTGTACAAAAACAGTACTAGTAGCACAAATAAGTGCACCTAATTATGAAACTTGTTGCGATCTTATAAAAAATTGCGAACAACAGAAAATTTAATATTTTGAAAAAAAAAAAAAAAAAAAAAAAGAACTATTTTTTGCTGATAGTTGAACTAGTGTCTGAGCATATTCGCACTAGCAACCCCATGTGATCGAAACAAAATCTTCTGTTTTTGTTGCTAGCTAAATTTAAATTACTTTAGTATCTCCTCTAAAATGTTGGTTATATTGTGGCAATACAGTATGACATATGAAGTATGGTAAACCTATGTTTTTGTATGAACGGTAACTTTCTCTTCTTTTAAATGTCATATAAGTATATTTCATTTACTGAAATAGAATTTTTAGGCTGTTTTAAGAAGTTTTTAAAAATAATGTTGAGCAAAAAGTTTTAAATTGATTTTAAGTACTTTCACGTAATATTAAGCATCTATGTCATTTGTTAACGTTAAGCTAATTCTATGCCGACTACGAGTCTAAAAATATACTTAAAATGTTTTATGTAAAATAATAATTAAGACATTTATAGTATATTTTGAATTCTGATACTGCTAAATATTTATTTATGGATTGTTTTCATAGTATTTTTATTATTGATTATGTATTAAGTGTTTTTGATGTAATTAAACTTTAAGTTTGAGATTAGAACTTTGCAGATTTTGTAGTCCTTGTATAAAGGTGTGAAACAAAAAAAATTTGGTGGTCATTTCGAACAGACAGTGTTTTCATGATAGAACAATGTTACATTTTTATGGAGGGCACATCCTAATGCTAGGATAGCTAATTTGGCCACCAAATTTCAGTATAATTTGCAGGGCAGTTGACCATGTTAAAGAAAATGGTCGAGCTGTAGGCAGAAAATTTATATTTTTGAGTGAACTTCAAGCCAGAAGAGGACGCCGATTTTCACTATTTTGGGTAATCTAAGTAGAGCTTGTGCGACATGGAATTTTCAGTATGTTAAGGCTTTATGTGGAGCCCAATGACTTCTTACTTTACTTAATACAGTGTTATTTGAACTAATATAGCCTAAGTTTAGCTATTTGGACGATTAAATTAATTATTTTTCTGACAATACAGTTTTGAAGGGAATTAATTCTGTATCTTGAAATCCTGAGAGCGCTACTTCGCTCAAAGCAGCCAGCAAAATTTATCAATAACGTATTAAAATTATTTGACGAGACTTTCAAAATAATTAATTCAGTTTATTGAGTACAGATTTGGACATTGAGTGAAAATTAAAGTATTGGTGTGTAGTACTATTACAAGGACACTAGAACACTAGAATTTGCACTTATAAAGTATCGTAATAGCAAAGAAAATTCTTCTTGAATGCTTCAATTATCAGTTTGTAACTTTAAAAGTAAATTTTCACGAATTATATTTTCCATCTAGTGGTGAGATTAAGGAACTAAATTTTTCAACATTTTCCAGTAAGAATTGATACTGATAATTACTAAATGCTGTTTTGTTTCGTGGAATGTCATCATACGGAGGTTTCCCAGACAGTATCTTCATGTTTATTCAAGTTTGCAGTTTACCATTGCACTATACTCGAAATCAGTATTTGTTCTTTTATTTTATAGCATTTAGATGAGAATAGTTTTGTTTTTGTTGTACATTACTGAGAAAATAGAGTACATCAGTGTGGTAAAATTGTGGGTAGTATGCAGTTTCAATTGTCTATGTTAAACCTACACTGTTGTCTACATTTACCCTATCGTTACACATATACAGTTATATTTTACAGAGTGCACACCCATTGTCCAAACAAAGTAAACACATTACACAGAATACAGTATAAGAATTCCGTATTTTTAAAGCTGATGCTGCCAATATTTGTAATACGTGCCAGAATAACACACAATTTAAAACAGCCGGGCGTGATCGTATGGCCTGATGAAACAGTAGTGGCAGCTCTGAACAACACATCGGCTAACTTCCATCGCCTACGTTGAAAATAGTGTGTATTATTCAGGGAAAAATTAGTAAGCATTTTGGAGGAACCGTAATGTAACAACAAGGCTCCGTATCCAGTATTTTTTAGTTATTTATTTGATTCCAGTATTTGTTAGTTAAGTATATTATTATATTCAAATTGCTTCATTTCTAAAACTATTTTACAAACAACCGCGCCATTATTAGTCGACCTGTACTGGCAACCTAAACAAAGGACGGACATGTTGCGAGTGGCTTGTCATGTGTGCTTGTGATTTCTATAAAGTACTATGTTAATATTCTGTGCGTATATTTAATACACTGCAACGCAGGGATTTAAAACGCCGGCCTGTAATCGCCATCGATAACAGGATATTAAGACATGTTTCGAAAGACGGGAACCGGAAAAAACGTTCAGCCTTGATAACGACCGTCCGGCAGCTTGGCACATCTACATTTGCTAAGTAAGAGGCAGGTAATCCATCCAGAGAAAAGTATTACAGAAAAAAAAATTATTTACCATTATTTAAACAGAATTTGTGGGTAAACAGGGTTCTTGGTGTAGGCCTATATACAAACATGCTTTTTTTCAAGGCGCTGACTCAATAAATTCTTTTTGTACAGAAAATTCCATGTTTTAATGTTATTTTAGCAAGTAAGTTGTACCATTTAACATTAGGTCCACTTTAGATTTTGTGCCTGTCAGCAACAAAAACGTAGGTCTACATATTACCAAAAGAAAAGGACAGAAGATTTGAGGCCTGTGTATTTCCCGGACATGAAAGTGTACTTGTTTAATCATATGTATTACTAAAATGATTAAAGCTGATCTGGGTAATTAGGCCTACCCATGCTTGTTTATTACTTACGCTTTACGTTGATATTAATAGGTTGTGAAAGTTCAAATTTTTGTTATGTGGTCGACAAGAAATATATTTTCAAGTTTTTTTAAGTATTGGGAGTGGTACGTCAAATAACATTAATGTTACGTTTGTTTTAATCACGAAGGTAGACTCTACAACAAAAGGTAAGTTTTTTTGGATAGTCTACAACTTGAAACTTAAAACATACTGCTTTATGATCTGATAGTGAAGAATCAAAGTGAATGCAACAAGAAAAATTATTGAATTAATGCTTGTAGGACGTATTGTTTTATTTTGTTAGTTTAAAGATGTTTGCTTGCACTGTTCTTGCAACATCAGTTTGTTGTAACAAAATAAGCAACTATATTATTTGAACTTTTTTGGTATAATGTAGAAATCATAAAAAAGAGGAAGTAGGTAGGTATACATTTAAATAACCGGAAGTAACAAATACTATGTAAGTTACCCATACATGTTTGTTTATTTTTGGTAATGCCCTTAAATGTTACAACAATTTCGAGCATACATAGGAAAGTATACGTTAAATAGTTTTAAATCTTGAGTCATTATATTACCTTAACATCTGTAGAATAGCTATTCGTTACTGTAATATGATATAATTTTCCATTAACATTGCCATTTAACCCTAGTAAAATTATTGTGCAACCAATATTGAAAACAAATTACCTACAGTACTTGTCAGTGATCTAAAAATAACCAAAATAAAATCACAAAACATTTTCGATTTTATTGTAATATTTACCTTAAATGTTGACATGTTTTGATTGTCAGCTGGAAAGCACATAGTCGCGGAAGGATTCACAACGTGTTTGATTACATAGTTCTACTGTCTTATGATCTGTCAAAAAAATGGAATTCTTATACGGTATGGACTGTATGGAGTTTTCAGAAGATCTTTTCAACTGATTTTATATATGCTTCGTCTTTATGTTAGTCAGTAATTATTTACTTTAATCTAAAATTCAATTTGGCAGTCCACTTCACAGTTTAGCTAGAATTGTATATTTAGGATCACCCACTCGAATATTATTTTATTTTGAAACATACAATATATCTTAAATGTGAATTTAATAAGTGTTACGTTGACCTTAAGCATGATTATCTTTCTTCCATGGAGGCTATGCACTTTATATGCTAATGATTTATGTCTCCGGAGTATCCCATGGGTAACAACGACTTCCGTCTAACACGTTTTGGTTGGCGCATTGTCTTGCTGCACATAATGTTTCTATCGAAATTAAAATAAAAACCTCACTTAATAGCTTTAAGTACTTATGTTACTGATTTGACCAATCTTCAGTTACCTAGAGTGAAACGATACTTTGTGTCGATATGTTTTCTATCTTCTCTTTTCTATGTGTCTGCACGTCAGATATGGCAGTGCAGCGTAATTTATTTCGAAGCTTAAACATGCTAATTAATACTGCACATCAGATATTCAGCATGCGAATAAGAGACCCATTAGATTGTAAGAGTGTTTCGAGTGTGGGAGTAAATGAAAGACTCGAAGTTATAGAGAACTTGTGGTGCTTCAAGATTGCTGCCCTGCTAACGCTCCTTTTTCATCTGTTACAAGTAAGATCGTCTTCTAGCATGAATATGTCACCTTGTGTTCTATAACATGTAACGAACGTAACTGGAGAAGTAATCATTTACTCGTCACCCAAAGGTATCTGATGGGATGTTTATTTATTTTTTTTATTTGTTTCGTCTTTCATTTTCTTGGCGAAGTTAAGGCTAAAATGCCTTCTCTTACACTTAACCAAATTTTAAACAAATATCACTTGCACAAATGTAGCAATAAAATGAGTTTAAATCTAACTATAATCAATAGAAAATAGTAACTAAGTGTATAAAATTGACGTAGTTAAAATAAAATAAGCTCACAGCTGCGACAAAATTTAAATGAAAACTAATCTAAATCCTGGAATATACACTTGCAGCTTACAACATACATTTTCTATAAGTTATTTAACAAACAAGAATGAGATAAAAAATAGTACAAAAGACTTGTGCAGTAAAGTACATTAGAAGAAAAGTTTACAAATATGAGACAGTACCACCAGATTCAATAATAAAATATGTTATTTTAAAATTGATTTAATAAAATCTAGACAGAAATATATACATAATTATAGAACATGTTACGTAATGCAGTAACGAAAAAGTTAAAGCCTTATTAATGTGTTGGTGATTCGAATTTATGGAATCAACGGCGAATTGTCTTGATATGCTTGGTCGTATTGTGCTTGAATGCGATTAGTGTTGCCGAATTCCTGATATTCAAAGGTAAATTATTCTAAGCTCTTGCAACAGAAACAGTGAAGGAATTGTCATATACCTGAGTTTTGTGAGCAGGAATAGTTAAAGAAGTCGTGGTTTTGTTTAGAGCCTGATTCAATTTTTAAACAAGTCGCTAAATGAAAAACCTAAAATAAATTGTTTTGCTGACTTATGTTGGAGTGAACAAGAGATAACGAAGAATTATTCTAAAGTTCCGTATAATTCAGGTTATAAACACCAGCCAAATTCTTAAATTATTTATTGGACTTTCCATCTAATCAAACAATTCGGAGGTAGCATGTCTTTCGCCAGAGTTATTTTAGCAATTAAAAAAAAAATTCTTGCAAAAATTTGCTTCTCCCAGTTTCTGTTTGTTTTCTGTTATTTGGCAGCGAGTTTATTTTTTTCCCCTTATCCCGATCCTCATGTAATTTCCGTCTCTTCGAACATTCAAGCTCGCATTCCCCTCTTCTGCCAGCCAACGACCCTCTCATCATAGAATATTCATTCTCTAGTATTTTTAATTCACAGTAATTTACATTTCAGAGATGTGCTATGAATAAAGAGAAGATGTAAAAGTACGGCAGCGTGCTAAGCTTCTCATTTACAATTCGTTTATGTTGAGTAAGTTACATTAACTGGTGTACCATTATTTTCTAAACTGCCTCTAATGTGTATATTGTAGCTCTGTTGCAGGCAGTAGCTTTAGTGGTGACTCATAGCTTCTTTCCTAAAGTTAATATCAACCATTCTCTCATCGAATCCATAGAGTTACATGTCGAACATGACTAACTTTAAAAATGTAATGTACAGTCTAGAATAGCTATAAAAACAGGACATGACATACCAGCCACTAACATATTTGAGGTCAACACTGAAGTGAAAGAGTTGGTACTTGAGGGCCGACGAAGACGGATCACGCTGACGGATGATCGTCATATTGTGCGCCAGGCAGTACGTGATCACATGACATTACGGCCTGCCATTATGCTCACAAAGACAAAACACACTAACATTCCGTGACATATCCTGCTGTTCTAAATTCTGAACAGGAGGCGGAGGAACGTGCAGAGATGACTTGACCGGAAGTCGAGCGATGGCGCCATGTTATGTACAGTGATGTACCTCTGTTCTGCAACAATCATGGATGACCGTCATAAGCTGAGACAGTCGACTCCGAGGACAGACACGTACCACCAAGCGAGGTGGATAAGTAGTAAAACTTTAACATAGACGTTTCGCTCGAGATATTGTTGACATTTGTTTCTATGAACTATGTTCAAATTATTCGGGAGGAAATACAGAAGGCGTGCAGTGTATTGAATATTAAGAGACAACAAGCAGAAACCTATCATATATGGAAGTTACTTTCAGGTAGTTATAAAAACATACAGTTAACGATTGCTGTCATAGATCACGTGTGTTTTCAATGAATAGATATTGCCGATTATATTAATTTTCGGGGCAATATAACGTAGACGTAAACGTTTCACTGGAGCACGTAAACAAAATGGGGGAACTGAATGTTTCCCCTTGGAAATGCAGCCCCCCCCTCCCGCCACTCCCAGGATCTTCCTGGCAGTAATGTATTTGAAAAATGACTGGAAGGGCAGCCCTTCCAGTATCTGAAAATGTGCCTGTTTTTGTTATTTTACAATCCTGAATTGTTTCCCTTGGAAGGGCAGCCCAATAGGAATTATTTAGCAGTAGTTTATTTGAAAAATTGCCTGAATTATTGTCCCATGAAAGGGCAGCTCTAACCTAACCTAACATAGAGTATGTTAGGTTAATCTTCAAGTACACCACTGCTAAATAAATCCTGAAGTGCAGCCCTTCCAAGGGGCAATAATTCAGTCGCCCCAACAAAATCATGTTGGAGTATACAAATAAAATAATATAAATTCGTATTAGCATATAAAATTAAAAGTGAACATTCATCTGCAATAAAAAGTTAATTTTAAGTCCTCGTTGTCTGCCAAGCGGCGCTGCAGTCAGGGGCGGCCATTTTTGTTCCTGGATGGGTGCTGCCATGTTTGTTCCTATGTTTATGTCGTTGGCTGGTAGAGTACGCTAGTGTAGAGTGCTGCTAAGAGCGAAGTTGCTTGTGTTTGTATATGGGAGAGTGGTATATAACAAGCTGAAAATAGACATTTAGCAAGTCTTTTTTCAGAACTCGCTTTATCCCGAACCACCTATGACATATTCGCCTCCTACTCGGGTGGACCGGGTTCAATTCTCTGGTTTTCCACGGTTTTCTGAAATATCTCCAGGCATAATACAAATTCTAGCCGATTCCCATCCTCTTTCCCCTGTGTACCCCTACCAAGGTCGTGTAGTTTGAGGGCAATTTGGTATAAGCCTAACAGGTACACTTTTAAATTTTAGCGTTTGTCATAATTCCTTTGAAAAATTCACTTGTTGCACAATGATTGCATTGCTAATAGTTGTTGCACAATAAATAAGGTCAAAAAAATAACGTTCACACTGATAAATAATTGTTAAGAAGATGATATACAGATACTTCATTTATGATTTTATTGATAACTCGTAATACATTATATTTGACTTTTGAAGTCTGATATACGAAAATAATGTCGTTTAAAATATTAAAGTTGTGGGCTTTTACACTTAACCAAATTCTTTCAAATTCAGTTTTTAACCATGTTTCATCATTTATGTAAGGACAATGCAATTTACGTACCTGGTAGCGTTTTAGTATACGTATTATTTGAATCTAATCCAGAGATGCCAGGCATCTGCCCAAAAATTGTGAGTGAAAGGTATCATAAATATGACAGTATGTAAGTAATAACTGAGATTCATGAACTGTCATTTTAGCGATTTCAAATTTGTGCCTTAGTATATATTTAGGCGACAGTGTTTCCCTAAAAATTAACAATCAGAAATGTAAACAAACACTTTTTATAAATATTTGAGTATTTAGGATTCGTACAATCAATAAAATATTTATTAAATAATGCTTGACTTTCGATGAAAGCACACAATTCTGTAATTACCTTCAAGGAATTTATTTTCATATTCTCTGTACTTCTAACTTCTAAGGAATCTAAATAATTCTAAATAATTAGATTAATTGCGTGGTATTGTCTGGAATATACCGATATGTAATGACAACAGAGTTTCCATGATTTATTTCTTAACACGGTACCTTAATTAGGTATCTTTAAAAAAGTTCACCTCGATCAAGAGACGTGTGGAATATGTATGTATGTATGTATGTATGTATGTATGTATGTATGTATGTATGTATGTGTGTATGTATGTGTATATATATATATATATATATATATATATATATATACATACATACATATTTATATACTGCCCTACTAAAGGAGAAAGCCTTAACTCCGAGAAGTTTCCAGTGGGAACACAATATACCTGTGGCTATAGAGGCAGAGTGTAAGAAGGTACGGCCCTACTAACATACCAGCCCACACCTTGACACCGAATCGCTGCTGGTGACTGCGGGTAAATGTGGCACACGGATTAACATCTGACCAGACATGACTATTGCGCGAATTTAATATACCATGTGTTTTCGATTATCCCTTCATATCTATCGAACCAATCGAAATATCGAAGTGCTCTTCGCTTCAGACTTGTGCTTTTGTAAATATCCCAAATACTATTAAAATATATTTTCCGAATTCAGCTCCAAAGAGGAAAAAAAAAAGGGTAAAATGTGTTTTCGTTTCACAATCGATATATAATGACACCATTGATATTTTATATAGCGACGTGATTTTTCATTAATATTGATGCTTACTCAAATACCTGAAAAGTAATTTCAGGAATTTTCAAAATTCCTCTTCTAAGGAGGTGAAAAGGGGTGAAAAGTGTTAAAATGTGTTTTTAATTAATCGTCTAAGTGACTTGAACCCAGCGAGTTATTATCGTGTTTTTCACGTCCAAGAGACTCCAGTAAAGTAGTCTAAAATGTGGTTCAATGGTTTTTAGAAATTAGTCTCTTGGGAGGTGAAAAGACCTGGAATATGTTGCAGACAAATATTCTCTGTATATCGAACTGATCACGATATTAAGTTTGTTTTCCCTTCAGGATGATGATTAGAAACATAGTCGCTAAAAAGTTTTTAAGATTTTTCAAAATTCGAACCCTCAGTACTGCACAGGGGTAATATGTGATTTTTAGTTAATGATCGATTTTGGTTTGACTGAATGGGTTATCGTCGTGACTTTCACTTCACTTGGATACTTGAATCACTGTAAAAATAATTTTTTACATCGATTTACGGAATTTCCGGATAGAATGTCTCTTAATACTTCCGTGAATTCACGAAAACTTATTTCCTAATACAACAGAAGTTTGCGTAGAACCGTTTCATCACAAGATACTGAGCCATACTTACCTGTCTATAATGTTACAATGGCATTTCTACTGATTTGCAGATTTATCGGTGATGTTAGTAAAATATATCCGTAATATTTACGGTTGTCTAACCCGTAAACGTACAATTATTTTCGTGCAAGCGTCCGCAGACTTATGGACATATTACGTATAATTCCGTAGTGTATATTTACTATAGACATTTCCGTATTTTATTTTACGGCCAATATTTCCGTTTACTAACGAAACTTTTCCGTTAAAATTTATAATGGTGTAACTGGATTTACTTGCTTGGACATACTTCATTGCGAAATAAATGACTGGCAAAAGAAAACTAAAAATAAGACAAGAAAACATAAATAAGCAGAGTATGCTTTAGTCATCAGGATACATACACAACATGAAATTCCAAAACTGGAATACAGTCATGCGCTCCCATTGCACAGTTCTTTCAAAGATCGTATAATGGTGTACATGAGAGTATTTCAAGTGGTACCAAATGCTAGTGTAATTTTATGGTATGTTACTAAGGAGTACGAAACAACAGTTGCTAAAAAACTCTTACAACATAAGGTGGCACTTTTCAAAAAAATTTCGTTGTTTAACGGAGAAGTGATGGTAAAAAATTCTCCAGAAGTGTCCGTTAATTTACGGAATGCAACTAGCTCCACTTATGGAAACTCGCATATTTGTAAGTCTTCTTTAGGATGCAGGCACAATAATGGGTATGGTTATTTTTTGGTTTCTTCTCGTAGTTTTACATATGTATATTTAATGAAACAAAATTATGTACAACTGTGTTACAAAATAACGTTTCCGTTAGTTAAAGGGTGCGGTTTACTTCAGTTTTCAACGCCTTTTTACATTTTGTTATTTGTACCAGATATTTTTTTTTCTTATTTTAGACATAAATTGTGACTAAATCTTCCTCTTACGAAATTGTTGTATCCCTCATAGTTTTCGCGTAATGAGTAGTAAACGTCAAAACTTGCACTTTACGGTTTTATGTACGCCACTAAAACCAACTGACATACCAAACCGAAAAAATTCACAGTGTGTAACAATGTTGTAGGCTATGAAATGACACATGCAAAAAAATACTGTTGTATTTAATAAAAAAAGCATAATTTTGAAATAATAATTTAAACATTTAATTTTTTTTAAATACAAAAATGTATTTATTTTTGTTTTTATATATGTCAAAGCATAGACTACAACATTGTTATACACTGTGAATTTTTTCGGTTTGGTATGTCAGTTGGTTTTAGTGGTGTACATAAAACCGTAAAGTGCAAATTTCGACGTTTACGACTCACTATGAGAAAACTATGAGAGATACAACAATTTTCTAAGAGAAAGATTTAGTCACAATTTATGTCTAAAATAAGACAAAAATATCTGGTACAAATATAAAAATAAAAAAGACGTTGAAAACTGAGGTGAACCGCGCCCTTAAACAAACATTTCCGTAAAATTGTCCGGAAATTCACGGAAAATTTTAACAGGACAAATATTTAAGATGTGAAACTAAGATTTTTCGAAATTCGAAACGAAAAGGGGTGAAAAGGCATAACATTTGTTTTCTATCAACCGATGGTACTTACCATAAGCAGTAGAGATATTGAGGTGTTGTTCGCGTCAGAATGGTGTTTACGTAAGTACTTAAAAAAGATAATACAAGTTTTTTATTTTATAAGATAACTTCTTTACGAAGAAAAAATTGTTTTTTAACTTTCAAGGTTGACGAACCATTTAGCAAGTACGACCAGCGAGAAATAAATTATACAGTAGTTTCATTCTACAGTTCTATCGAGACGTGTTGTACAGCCTCTACAAGCCCAGGAAATTAATATTTTATTTTTTAAATTAGTTTTCATGAATAATTTCGACGTTACGTGGCGCAGATGTTTGTAGCTCCTGCCTATTGTTCCGGGGGTTCTAGGCTCAAATTCCGTTAGAGGCTGTGCAAGTGTGCAACTCTGACACACAAACACTAAAAAGCAGATGAAAATAGTGTAATTTGGATGAAGTCGTTCAAAAGTGGTAAGCATGGATTATGCAGTCCAATATCCACTGAAGTTCCTCGACAGCTTCAGCCCACATATACAATCTCACTAATCTCAAGGTTTGGTCACCAAATATGTTCCTGCGAAACCTTAACCCGCCAAAACTCCCTAATGGCACTAAGGTTCTAGTAAAGGTTTTGAAAAACAAGCATCACCAATGGTTTTACTCGAGGGAAATCAGTCTTAATACCAAGTAAACTAGTACTTATTTTGTTCTAATACCATGTTACATTAAAGAGACTATGATTACCTCACAACGTCAACATTATTGTGACTATAAATAAGGCTCAGACGAAGTCGCTGTTAGTGACAGGGACAAACTTAAGACTGCTTTTCGCGTGGACAACTATAGCTATACATATTCTGCTGCAGAGCTAACTCAACTAGCAGATCAGTCATTTAATGAATGAACTACCTATCTGGTATACAAAAAGGTTTTCAATAAAGAATATATTATCTGCTGAGTAATACATGCGAGCAAAGTCGCGGGCGCATTGATAATTATACATAATTACTGTCCTAAGTAAACTTGAGGGAATAAATTGTCTCTCTCATCCCTCCGTCTCCTCCTTATTTCCCTCATTGCTCTTTACTTACTTTTCATAGTGACATTGGTTTACTTTTATTGCCAGGGAAACATACAGACAACCACGCCTATAGATATCACCCCTCCTTTTTTTCACCACTCATTGAATAATTGCTATGTCTCTACCTATTTCCACCATATTTGTGGAAAGTTATTGTTAGTGCTGCATACCACGTACTCTTGTCGAACAATTTTTAAATGTAAGGTTCTTTTTGCAATCATTAGTGTGCTTAATTAAAAGACGAAGGCTGCAATAAACATTCTCAAAATAATATTTAATTTATATCAGTTTTTAATTTGTTATTGTTCCTTTACCTCGATGAGTGGATCTGGTAGTCCTTAAAATTATGTTGATTTCATTTAAACATTTTTTTTTATTTTGTTCGATGAGTATATCAGGTAGTATTGCGTGTAATGAACGTTTCAATACGCTGTAAAACGTAAATTAATTTACTTGAAGAGTTTAAGATAATTTTTACTCGTTTGTACGGGGAATAAATTTTCCATTACATAAAATATAAAATTGCCGCACTATACAGTAAAACTCACTCACATGGCAGTGGAATTCTGCGCATACATAATAAGAGATAGTTATCGTATAACACTCACAGAACTTTCTGTGTACCCCATCAACAATATTGAAAGGAAATTTACAAATGATACGAGATTTCTTGACAAGAACGTGTAAGACTAACAAATGTTTAAAACGTTTTGTGCTGATGTATAGGAGTATATGGACCGGGTACGAAATGCGACACTGGAATTTCCGTATATTCCTTACTTCGTATGTCTTCAGGATGTGTACTTCAGCTACCGTCGCTTCCATGTCTAAGTACACAAAGCAATCAGGTACGAGCTTGGAAATAAATTTCTGCAATATTTGTTTGGACGGGGTGTCCAATTTTGTTTAGTATAAATTACTTATTGTTTAAATGTTCCCCTATCTGGAACGAAAATAGTCCAGCACATAATGAATGGGTGCCCCAAGCGAGCATCCACAGGCTTTTTCCTTGAATCCATTGTTATAATAACATATGCACAAGATCTAACTTACGTGTGAAACTCTATAATTCCTTTAGACTTCTATGTCTTGAAATATGACACGTATGTCATACGGTAATTGAAAAATAAAATTCCGTGCTATATTTTCTCAAAAAAAATGTTACTACTATTCTGATATATAGTTGTAATAATTATAACAGATAAAATTAGCGTTTGCAATCTATAAGACATGTTATTGTATATCTATTAACAGTTGGTATCTAGACGTACTATACGTCAGATGCAACTAATACAAAATTACAAAGCTGGTCCTGCACATAAAATTAAAAGATTATCTGCTCTTTCTCTTCTGAAATGTGTGTTGCCTTGTTTTCATGTTATAAACTCGACTACAAATTAATTTCATATTAATTAATTGTGTTTTTATTTCTGGCCGTACTTTTACAACCAGGCTCAAAATTGGCTGTTTTTAAAATATCGAGGCTGCTGTCACGTGACCACGGAACTCTCCCTCATTGGTGTGACGTCACCAGTCATAAACCGCAGTGGGGCACAACATCCGTTTTCCTGGCCAAAATCCTAAAAAATAAAAGTTAAAGTTATTGCTCAACCTATTCCTGACTTTTTATTTGTTTTAACAATGTCCAGGGTAGTAAAAACTACTTCAGTTATCGCGTTTCTTCTTTTTATTTAGATTAGCGAAGCCTGCGAAGTTGCTATGTCAGTTAAATAATGATTTCTCAAGCTAATAAAAATCGCAGGTGCCTCGCGATCATGTGTACTTTAGTGGTAAGGAGATCATTTAATTAGGTGTGTTCGTCAAAAATGTTCAAAGGATTACATGAAACAGATAAGCAATATAAATTTTCATGATAATGCCATCTTGCTCAAAACTTTCTGTTTGTTTATTCTGTATGCATTTTCGTATGTTCGTAGACCTACACTTTTTAATGTCTCGCAGTTGCAACAATGTTTTTGTAAAAGGAATTTAAAAATAACTTTGTCGATGCCGATATTAAATTAAAAAACCGAAAATTTTTTTCATACTTGTATTTCAAAGTTACCGTATGGTTTTCAGTTATGCTAGCAAAATTTTCGTATTGCCAAATGCTGAACGATAAACGGTCAACGTACAGTACATATACGGTACAATTTTGTGTCCTGAAATATATGACATAATCTTTATTTATTCGCACGGTGCTATTTTCCAAAATGGCTTGTCTACAATAAAATAACATTACTTATTTCATGATTTAGTTGGAGTGAAAATATAGAATTTGCTTATAATCAACCAAGTTTTTTTTTTTTTTTTAATTTTGCGTAAAAGTGTATTGAATCTATCATTATCTCTTAAAGGATAAAGGACCGACAGCGATGACATTTGCTAAATAAAATTATTTACACACAATGATAATTGTCACAATGAAAAACATATGTAATATACGATTTAGTAATAAACGAAGTACGACAAAATATATTAGTTTACTTATGTCATGATATCTTCCACAGTGGTTGGCTTACAACTGTAAACAATAATAAAATTAAAGCTAAGATGTTTTTAAACGGTCAAAATATAAAAGTTGGTCGATTCGATACAAAGGTTCTAGAAACGTGACAGTATATTTATTTATTCGTGTTGTGCTCTGTGCCAAAATAGTGGATCTACATAAATAAAAACCCTACTAAAATCAAAGCTTCGATGATGAACTGAAAAAATATAAAATTTGGTTACAATCGGACACGGAGTTATTTAAAATGACATGAAATCTACATTTAATTTTTAATATCGGGATGGTTCACAAAATTATTGACCTACCTACAGAAATTAACTACTTAATCAACGCTTTAATGCCGAACGGTCAAAATATTCCATTACAATAGGACCAGTAATTCTTGATGTGTGACAAAAAAAAATTATTTATTAATGCCATGCCAATATTTCAAAGTGGTGGACCCACAACAATATATTCTCTCACAAACTAAAAAATCACATGATTAATTATTAAATTACATAATAAATATTATTTCAGTCTGTCTTATGGTTCCCTAGATATGACATAGGATAAATAAATCACTTTATCTAGACAAAATATATGAAGTAGGTACCGTATATGTATATTTGATTAAATTTTGTCGTCGAGTTAAAAAATTATTGTTTTAGGTGGAGGGGGGGGGGGTTACACACAAACTTAGGCCAACATGCAAACATGCAGACGCTCAATCTCATAAGCTTATCCTCCTTAGGGAAAGTATATAAAAATGACATTAAAACTTTTAAGAATTCGAAAGTTGATCTGCAAAAACCAAAATTGAACAATTATAAATAATAACTTTTACCATTTTGGTGACTAAACATGTTGCTAGTAAGATTATAGTCTGGTGACCTATTAACACACCATAACTTCGTAACTACGATTCCGGTGCAAGAAATTGTAATAAATGAATGCGTTTGTGGGAAATATTTTGTATAAATTTGGTAAAGCCTGTTTTTTAAGGATTTGCTTTTAACGATTACTTTACAATCCCTGAGAATTTCACTAAACGTTTACATCGCTACTTAATGTGCCACGCCCTAATAGTTATAACCGAAAGTCTTACTCGGAACTTATCAGTTCTATGATATCATGTTGTTGCGGCCACAGCATATCAAGTCACAGTACTAAGACTGCTAGTAATTTGTCCGCCTTGTCCTTGAGCGGCGTGACGTTGTATTAAACACAGGTCCGGGTATGACTGTCAATAAATGGACTTCAAGAGCGAAGGTCCGACTACAGTGATCGAAGAAGCGTAGTGTTCACGGATGTGCAGTTTATCTACAGATACGGAGTCACGTGTGAGCGAGAGGTATTTTAAGTATCGAGACACAAGTAGATAAACGCGACACGGTATTCGACAGAGCGAAGCACTACACATCTGATATCAAGCGAGGTAGAGCTACAGCTTGCCTCCACGAAGAATATCTTGTCGAACTGTCTAGTCGGTAAGTCCACTTTTACGAACTTCACTTTCTGAGCGATTTATATGAACAAGCACGCGAACCTTACTGCAATTTAAATATAAAAACATTGATAGTTTTATATTTGCATGAAATAGTGTCATAGACTAAAAAGTAAATACAGTCTTGAAATAACGTGGCAGCTCGCTTAATACGGACGAATTTCGCCACTTATTGGCTGCCCAAGGCTGTTGGTACCAGGCCCGTGTACGTTTGGCTCCTGTGTTTATTGATTAGTTTTCGTATATTTAATTTCAAAAAATAGGTATTTTTTATTTTAAATTCATATTTTTTTAAATAAAAAAAATCAATGTGGTCCATAAACATGTATTGTAAAGTCTATATATAACACTGTTCTTCAGTGAGAATTTTTTCATTTCGGTAAGTGAGTTGGTTTTCCTTTAAGTCATAAAACAATTTTTTTGCAAATTTTTACTTTAATATAGTACAATACAAAATCTATGAGAGCTCAAACATTGTCGTTACAGTAAAAAAATAATCACAATATAGGCCTACAAAACAAACCATATATCGTACAAATAAAAAAATTCTTAAAACAATAAAAATTTTCAGTGAACTGCCCCCTTAAGCAGGTTTCCTATTGGTCTGGCTGCAGAATAGCAGGGCAGCCGCCTTACGCTGATTAGTTGTAAGAGTTTCCGCCATGTTACTGGTCAGCGAAGCCATTTTGCTGGCGTGTGTGACTAAGTATGCCGTCCTACCGGATTTCACTTCTATATTCCTAATTATTCTGTGGTGGATTTGTGTGTCGCGGTGGCCGAGTGGTCAGACCACTTGCCTCCCACTAAGATGGTCCAGGTTCGGTCTCCTGCAGGGTTGGTCACGGATCTTTCGCACGTGAGAAACGTGAGGGATGTTTCCGTTGGCCACGGGGTACTATCGCCCTTGCATTCCGTCTCTGCTTCATCTGTAGGGTCTCATTTAATGTCATCTCTTATTCATCTCTGTTCAGGGGCGTTACTTCAGGTTTTGGGGGTAAGATTTGTTTGGCGACAGTGACCTTGTTACATGTTTTTTTTTATTAATTGAGCATGTATAAATTTGAAATGTTAATAATAAAACTTCAGTTTATGTGCTTACGTTAGTATTATTTAAATAACAAAATACACAAAAAAAGTACACACTTTTCCGTCTAAATCCAGGAGGGGGACATATGCCCCCTTCCCCCGACCTCCCTAAATGGCGCTTCTGTCTCTGTTCCTCCAGGTTGGAGGTTGGCAACGGGCTGCTGTAATCAGAACCATGTTTGGAACTAAGCAAGGAGCATCCTTGCAGCGGCGCGTGGTCCTGTACCTAATCGCGATTAGTGTTAGTTCTGTAGACGTTACTAGTGACTATGTCGATGTCAAAATATGCGTATTCCACAACATTCACGCTGTGAAAACCAATATACTTAAAGTAACAAAGTCATTATTAAGTGGCCTCCCTACCTACGCTTGAAATGAGTTGCAACGAGTTGTGATTTTTTTGACGAAACTACTAAACGCGCATTATATCTGTATACCTACGAAAAGAACAGACACTTCAAACTATGTCGCTATAGTTTCAAATATTCGGCACATTTATTAGAAACATCATTTTCTGGCCCCTCAAAATGGCCAAAAATTTGTATTTCAGAGTGCCGTATCTGAAAAATAACGAGCGGATTCGAAGAACACAGCAATAGAAACAAGCGTTAGACTTTGAACTATGCAAGCCACAAATAAGATATTGTGGTCACTGTTAACGTCTCATAGGAAAAATTATAACAGTACAGCACTGCGCGTCAGCAGAGTAGCTTGCACGGAGAGGCGATACTACATTACGTACGCCTGTCAACGACAACCTTACCGCTCCTGCCTCACAAACAAACGTAGTCTATCTAGGGAGGCATCATAACAGTGAAGTTTCTTAAAGGAATAAAACATATAATTTTTGTATTTAAAAATTGTGGATGTAAAGGAAACATTACATTTTTTATACTGTCGTAACTTTTCTCGTGTAGCCCTTGTAGAGCGTATGCTGCCTGTAACTAGAACATTTTGAATTCGACATGTCGTTATGTGTATTTCTATGAATGCTGAAAATTTCCATCGCAGGATAATGCAGTCACTAGTTACGTCTACGAAAATAACTTTATTTGGAACAAACACTTCAGGTTTAATTTTTCATATTGGAACGACCTTAACTTAGGGAAGTCTTTGATTGGCGCATGAATTATGTAGTAGCATTTTAGGCCTTCGCATAATTTTTTTACGTAAAACTGTTAAACGTGTTAGTGTTCCTAATGTGTTAACTATTAAAATACTCTTAACAAAATATACTTATATGGTTTAAAAATATGGCATTGGTGTCCATAAAGATGAAAAAATAACGTTTTTATATTGAAAACAGAAAAAAAGGTTTATTTTGTCTTTATGGCATACTTTTTCAAATAAAATTGTAGGGTCAAAACTTGAAGTCCCAGAAAAAAAATACACACACAAAACACACACACACACACAGATATATATATATATATATATATATATATATATATATATATATATATATATATATATATATATATATATATATATATATTAGTGTTTCTTGCATAATGGGGTGCTATAATTGACATTTGAATTCTTATCGCTTTCCGGTTTTATTGATTCAAGAAGTTAAAAAAGCAACAGGCGAGGCATTCAGTCAAGACGTTCACAAAACCTGGTCGAGTTAAACTTTGACCCTGATCGTTTAGTAAGTGATTCGATTGCATTGTACTTGTTTTCATAGTCATCTTACACAGCTGAACTTTCGGATAACCTTGCTTGGCAACCGGGTAACTAGAATTCGCAGACGATATACGTGAAAGTTTGCTTTGAATAAATGGTTTGACTTAAAAGAATAATACTTAGGCTTGTTTTTAATTTCTACGTCTCAAAATTATGAACTTTCGATGACAACCTGTTTGATTGAATAAATCTTGTCACGTTATAGAGTAAAAAAATATTTACTCTATCAGGTTTATTTTTGCAAGCACATTTAGAGAACCACATAATTCATTTCTCATTTCCCAATTTTTAACGTGTTTGAACGTAATCCAAACTGAACACGATAAATATGAACATATGCACTATTTCAGTTCATAGATGATCACACTTGAAAACACATGTCATGATATAAACAAAAAAAGATGAAATTATTTGCGTTGGAAACGAGAGAACCTCTGCTGCATTTCGAAGATAAGGTACCGGAGAAAAGTTTTTCAGAAATACTCCGATATTGCTGACCAGTACTCATCAGCGCAAATCAAATGTTAACTAACTATTTTCTTCCTATTGCGGCTTTGCATGCGCGTGAGGGTGTGTGAAATTAGAGAAAATTTTAAACAGTGCACTCTAATGCAATGTGTGATGTACTAAATGTAATAGTATAACTTGTAACGTATGCAGGTTACAGTTTTGATAATGATTTGGTTTACAGTTTCACAAAATTAGCTCAGAATGTAGTTAATTACAGCTTCTGAACTGTAATTCGTCACACATGTATAAATAATAATTACACGTGGCAATATATGGTGTATATATTTGAATATGTAAACTGCGTCACAAGAAGAACGCAGGTTCAAAGTTGCTACGGAATCTTATGTTTTCGTTGCTAAGATTATGAGGGTTTTCAAAAAGCTAAAGACATAATCAAAAAATAATTTCAATAAAACTGGCTAATTTAGCTATAGAACGAGATGAAGATCCTTGAAGTTTAGCTCAGAAAACTGAAATAATATATGATTATAAAATATCAATAATCCGACTCAAATCCTACATCATACTTATTTGGTAGTGCTGTGACCGTGCTAAAATTATTTTGACACTTAAAATCACAGTTCAACATTTTGAATTCCTTTATCAACACTGAAATGCTTTGTAAGATGGGGTACTTGAGGTACGTTTTCTAATAGCAAAGTATATTTTAAGACGAAGATATTAGAACAACTATATGGACTCTTAAAACTACTAACTACAAGTTACAAAATTTAATTATATTTTTCAACTGAGCTTTCTTGTTAGGGTAAGTACGACGGTTTTCGATTTAAGTTAGTACTCTTGTTGCAATGTTTCCAATTGTTAACATATTTCAACACATACATACGTTTGATGTATACAATATTTACTGGTTAGGTGCAAACAAGTTCATTTGTCTATACTGACGGCACGTGAAACTAAATACTACATGAAGATAACATTTTTAAAATAAAAATGTTAGCACTCTGAACGATCGTTTTTATACACACAATTGGATCGGATAGATTTTATTAGTTTCAAAGATAACAAACTTAAATTTAGTTTATGTGTTTCTACACAGCAGTGTGGTAAGTAACCGGGCTCCATATTAATAAATTAATTTTTGCAAGCATGTGTGCCTGTTTTAAGTGGTGAATTGCTTCAGTAAATATGCTAATGTTATACTCACCAAAAATATTGGGAAGAGCATAATTTTCTAATAGAGTCAAGTCTGTGAAAAGTGAAGTTTGTATGTCCTGACGAAGCCCAAGTATGCGAAATACAGGAGTGAAAGGTTGATTGTCGTACGGTAGGCCCTATATGAAATCTGAATTTGAAGTTAACATAGTATTGCGTGCTGCCGGAGCAAATATTTTTATTCAAATAGCTTGAACGGTTTCTTAAATAGGACAAAACATTAAAAACATTATGAAATAGATTATTTTCAACATAACAACCTGAAATAACCATACAACTATAAAATTTAGACACTCTTACTACATACATATCCCGGGAATACTGCTTATAAAGGATGTACTTACGGAGACAAGCACAAAGACAAATATGTATTACTACAAGAAAATTATTCTATTGTAAATTATACGCTATGAGAAACATATAAAATGCGCGCTCCTTTCAACAGACATGTGAAATTTTCAACTGGCCTTCAGCACTCAAAATGTTTGATGTTACTAATGTGTATTGCATTTGTGTTAATGTTGCACCACATATTAATTCTTGTTATTTCTGTTAATATACTCGTTTTTTATTACAGGTGCTGCAGAAAGAAAAAAAGTAAAATGGCTTTGATATTTAGTTCCGTGATTGCTGAAATATTATTCACTTTCGTAGTACTCTTCATTTTGTTGTACTTTTATTTCACCTATGCTTATAAATACTGGCATCAACGGGGAGTTCAATATATTAAACCCACCTTGTTCGTTGGAAGCTTAGAGAAAGTGTTTCAACAGAAGGAAAGTCTAGTGGGCCTATTTAGAAGAATCTACAGAGAAACTGCAGGCCATAAAGTTGTTGGAATCTATCTCTTTCACAAGCCCATCCTGGTAGCCCGTGATCAGGAAGTAGTACGGAGTGTATTGGCCAAGGATGCTCATGTCTTCCTCAACAGATTCTTCATGCCACCCGAGAAAATTGGTGGCTTGTTTTCTAAAAGTCTTCTAGCTTTGAGAGGGAAAAAATGGAGACATATGAGGATAAAACTAACTCCAACGTTCACTTCTGGAAAGATGAGGAAGATGTTTCAACTGATAGAGGAAACAAGCGGTCAGTTACTTACGCATTTAGACCAGGAGACTTCAACAGGTGAGTGTATACCGCTAAATTAGCCTAAACTTTGGTTTTTAATACAGGAATCATTGCGTCTCTTAATTTCAACCGTTCAATATATTAAGAGGAATTTTAAAATAGATTAAAATGTTAGGTGTTTTGTATTGAAATGTAGATTAAATAAAAAAAAATATGATGATAGTAAAATGCGAAATCTGGATAGCACACAAATTCGTGAGGAATAAGACCTTTCCCAAATGAGGATTTCTTACGTATTACGTTGGCATTCCAGCCAAGAGTGAGGAGATACCCTGGTAAAACATCGGATTGTAATTCAAGTGGACTAGGTTCGATTCCTAGTCAAACCGTCCTGATTTCTATTAGGCCTATCCGTTGTTTTCCGAGATCACTCCAGACGAAAGTTAGGATGATTCCTTACAATATACCACGACCAATTTACTCCCCGTTCTTGATTTATTGACTATGTGAGCCAGTGGGTAGGTCTGAAATAACCTTGCTGTTGATGTGACAGTAAGATTTATAATATGTCTACTTCTCTGAGGACAACGCAACGGGTCATATGCATTTGCCCAAATCAGAGGAGGACACATATGTAGAGACCCGGAAACCTCACGAGTTAATTTACGAAGACGTCATGTTTCAAAATCTTGTACACGTTCAATACTTTCGTGATTGGGTTAGTGAAAAGTTTACTTGAGGACTGTGAACCAATAACAAACCTACATGAAAATTCTCTTCGACTCCCGTGCTACCTTGTTAAATGTGCAACTAGACGGTAAAAAACATTTGTAAATTTACCAGACCTATGTATGGTAAAGTTGTGTCCGATACTTCAATGTTAGCGTTCCTGTAAATTTCTAAGAATCAGTCATACCTATAGTTATGTTACCAGACTTGTATAGTAACAATGATAACCCGTTGATTCCGTTTACAAGCTGAATTATTGCAAGTATCCCATACTGTGTATGGGCTAAAAACTTCCAATATTGTTTAGGAAGTTGTATACATTGTAGCCACTTACTGGAGTAGTAGCCACTGGACAAGTAGCTGTGGACAGAGTGTACAAAGGACTAGAGTCCTGTGGACTGGTCGTTCAACCATTGCAATATACTGGTCTTTACACATTTCACGTAGGATGCACAGTCATAGTAGTTAAACAAATTGTGTTCCTTAAATAGACTTAGTTAGAATGTAAAGAGTCGATCATGTGTGAACCATAAAGTTCAATTTTTACAAGTTTTTTGTTAATTCTTTCATAAATGCAATGTTAATTTGCGTATTTGTCACTTCCATGACGAGCTGTAGGCTATTCGCTGTGCTGGTTACGATCTAAGTCACTTGATACATAACGCTTTAAAAATGACAGTAAATTTGCAAGAGGAAATTTCAACTTTCTAGCAGTCATTTTACACAACTTCTTAATCTTTCAGCATTTATCTTTTATTATCACCAAAGCAATTCATATGTAATATTTGCAAAGCCACATGCACAATGAGTTTTGTGCATTTTAGTACAAGTTTTCTTCTCGCGTCATTTCTCGATGTCGTAGAATAAAGCGTCGTAATGTAAGCGAATTATTTTGTTTTCGTCCATTCCTGATTTTGCCAGATTTACGACGACAAGGGATTATTTTTCATCGTATCTAAATTAAATTTAAAATTTGTGATTTAGTTGAATTTAAGTTTGACAATCCGCACAGCTTTGTATTTCTCAGTTACATTATAGTTTGAATATGCTTATTCCTTTGAAATCTGGTCTACTTAAATTAAACTAAATGTGCACGCTGTGGGGTGGAACCATTGTTGACGAGACATATTATTTATTTTCGCAGGCAAACATGTTGTCGTGAAAGACTTGATGTCCAGGTACACGATGGATACCCTTGCATCTTGTGCTTTTGGCTTGAGTGCGAACACACTTGCCGAACCCAGCAGCAAGTTCGTCACCAATATGAAAAAAATTGTCCAACCAAGTGGCTTTCTAATGCTGTGGAGCTCACTTTTGATTTTCATTCCATGGCTACGACACGTTGTCAGCAAGAGATTTCTCGATGACAGCATAAACGAATTCGTCCGCGAGATATTCTGGGACACCGTGGACTACCGGAAGAAGAATGGGACAGTCCGCAAAGACGTTGTGGATCTTCTGATGCAGCTCCGCGAAGATGGCGAAGTACGTGCAGATGACGCTAGAGATTTGGAAGAAATCAAACAAGACAGCAAATATGTGCGTCTTGATAACTCTAAAATCGACGATTTTGATATGAGTACGTATTATCGTTTTGAATAAGTGTAGTCTTAAATTGTAATTTGTACGGTTTAGCTATGAACTTAGTCTATGACCGACAACCATTTTGGAAAGCATGACTTTATTTTACCTATTTAACGATATTTTTAAACTGTCAACTTATCTTTAAAAATTTTAGAAGTGGTTTTAATTTTTTCGTAAGAGTTTCCACGTTATTTATTTTCAAGAGTTTTATATATATATATATATATATATATATATATATATATAATACATATATATATATTATACATATATATATAATACATATAAGTTATATATATATGCGTATGCATAGTAAATACACAAACAAGGTTTTTTTTTATATATATTTCGGTATGTACGTAAACAGAAAACAAAACCAACACGGCACATAATAGAAATCTAACTTACTAGCTGTCCGACCGAGGGTTTGCCCGCTTGTAATACTTGAAAAGAATGCAACGTAATGTTTTTAATTTTTAAAATATTAATATAGGCTACTAACATACAGGCCCATACACAAAGAAATCGCACCACATTAATAATCTACAGAATTGCAACATACAACACCGTATAACTTCTCGATCGTCATAACTACTTGTTTTTTCGGATTCGAGGGCATATATGCCTACTCGTATTTGCTCGAAGTTTCCGGATAGCTGCCTGGAAAAATTTTCAAGCTAAATTTTCCTCCATGAAGCAAACAAGGCCTTGATATCTCAAGTGGTTCGATATATATTAAGGATATTGAAAAAAACTAGTTTTACGTCTTTTCGCCCGCTTATGGGTGTAATTGCATAAATTCTGAAATTAACTCTAACACAATAGTATAAATATCTTATTGAAAATATTATGTCGTCAGTCCGTTGGATTCCAGCTGTGTAGCCGATTCGCTAAAACACATGGCTGAATATATTAAAATCATGAAATTAGATGTTCGGTATTTCTGTAATTATCACCTTGAAGCGAAGTGAAAGTCTATGTTTCAAAGAAATGTACAGGTATCGACGATTTTCATAAACACGTTTCCCCTTTTTACTTCTCAATGGACAAATTTCAAAAATCTTAAAAAGAACTTTCATTCCTGATATCATTAAGGTTTGGCTCCGGCCTGGAAGGCGACCTTGTCACACGTCCATTTGTTTTATAAGATTCTTGTAGCGGGTACGAATGCTTGTGGGCAGAATCACACCTCCAAGACTCTGCTCAAAATCATAAAACACTTCTGAGTCTTTAATGGGTGTCCCAGTGAAGTGAAAATTACGATGATAGCCCGTCGGGTTCAAGTTATATGACAATTCGTCGAATCCTATTTCACCCATTTTCACCATCTTAGGGTCGAATTTCGAAGAATCCATTATTAGTGGGCACGTACGCCCTGAGAGGAAGTCACCCTCAAAACTTCACGTTTCTTGGTCCAGATCTATTGGCGCCAAAAAAATTTTCCGTGCCAACCTGTGGAGAATCACGACTGTACCGACTGTTGTCTCTCGCACACCTTTTATTTCAGTTTTCTTATGTCTGAAATTTTATACCCTTACACCTCGGAGATTTTAAATATACACTTTAATACAATATTATTATAAAGTATTACAGTATTTAAACATATATAATATTTGTCTTCATATACTTCTCTAAATAAAATGTAGTTTAACTGTAACTCTGGCATATTTTTACATCTAAATATAAACATTATTACATTAATGGATGTGCGCCCGCTAAAGTAAAAAATCAAGAGCATTTGTGAGCTAAAGATATTAAAAATCTTGAAGATATGAATCTAAAACAAATTCCGTTTAAAATCAGCTAAAAATCCTTGTGTAGAACGATACTACATAGTGGTGTTTGTGCTATATTAGGCCTAATCTGTATTTCGTGGTTATCAATGGCAACGGCACACTTTGATTTGCAGGCAGGTAAACTGTGTCCAGAACTGGTTTCAGATTACGCAAATATTATTTCGCTATTCTGCAGCGATATTTTTCCCCCGTAAACGTGCTTTCCGGCAGTGGATTTGTAAAATACAATGGCGTTTCGCTGTCACTGAAAAGTGAACAATTGTTAGTACATTTCGAGAGGTTAGCGTATAATGTAACTTTTATTTTAATATTGCTCTGGGTTGTCTTGCGATCGATGCACCACCTGTTGGCAGAAAATCCACAATTTGCGTTTGGTGATTGTTCCATATGAATCCTAAAAAAAAATTATCTCGGACAGTTAAAAGTTAAGAATGTAAGATTTCATAGTAAGCGAATGTTACATTCTGATAAATTAGCCGTAAGGTACTTAAGAAAATAGAAAATTAGGGCCGCAAAATTTGGAGCAAATGTAAGTTTGACGTGTTAAAGAGAACATTTGAACGACGTGAAGAGAAACACGTTTTAGGAGTGGTCATTCGCCAATGTATTTATTTCTCAGTTCATTGGACAATATTACGTATTTTTGACAATTTAGTAAGCTTAGCCACGGTCTCATTTTACTTTGTTGTTCTTGTGTGTATTGCAGCGGCACAGTTTTTTGACGAATGTGTTCTAACGTCGTTTTTAATCGATATTCCAGAGTTGGAGGATGACGATGTCGTAGCCCAGGCCTTCATCTTTATTTTGGCCGGCTACGAAACTTCTTCGAGTGTCTTAAGCTTCACGCTGTTAGAAATGGCAATGAACCCGATTATTCAAGACAAACTACGAAGCGAAATTGAAGACGTGTTGAAAAAACACGATCACAAGGTCACGTACGACGCCATATCTGAGATGACTTACCTGGACATGGTTGTTGCAGGTGAAAATCCATTATCTGAACTTTTATGCACTTTACTTTCATAAGTTTCACGACAGATTCCTGGTTGGTTGAAAACATTGCTATTTTTCATGTTCCTTTCTAAGTTCCTAAGTCGTTTTCGTTTTTAATTCTGTAAGTTGACGACCTCAGGGAGAACACCTAGGGTTATTAGGTAGGGTGAACCTGCGGTGGTTTGTTGATGTCTTCCGCAGGGATGAAGGTAAAGGTACAAACACTACAACCAGACCTGAACCCATAGGGTGGTAACACTGAATTTTCACCTCCTCGACCGGGAATCGAAACCGGGACCCTAGATCCACCGACGAAAAACTCTGAACCCTGTGCCAAGCAGTCAGATTTGTTTTCATTACTGTACTAAAAATTAAAACAAATAACATTGGCATCTAATCTGGTTATTTTGTCTTGCTTCTTGCAAGCTGATTTGAAACGACACAGATAACATTATCGCATACTACAGCACTGGTAGGCTAATCGTTATGCAGCTTTAGATGTGGAATTTTAGTTTATATATTAATTTAATAAACGTTTGATTGTAGCTACCACGCTGTTAAGTACAAGTTCGGAATTCTATAATAAAATTAATTTTGACTTACAGGAGACCACATTGATCAGCATACAATAAAAAAAATATATTTATAGTCAAGCCTTGTGAAAATTTCTAGTTATAGTATTTCTGTACAAATATAACTGATTTTACACCCATTTTTTAAACTTCAGACCTACAATTTATCACTTTAATTTTATTGTGACGTACTATATTGATAAAATTTTGTATTTGTTACATAAAAAAATAATAAATTCCTAGTATAAATATGAGGTACCCAAGCTTCCTGAAGTTTAATGTAACAATCTGTGATTGAACAATATTACATGTCCGCATCTTATATTTCCACTTTGATAATTCTAATTTAGTGACTCACGTTATGGTTGCAGTAACATAAAAATGTGTGTGCCTATACATGTGTGTATTTGTATGTAGCCTACTTAAACTTTACTTTAAATGTGAAATGCCTTCCTTTTTTCAGAGTCTATGCGCAAGTACCCGACGATTCCTTTCTTGGAGCGAGAATGTCTTTCTGACTACAGAATCGAAGGAAGCGACATCACTGTTGAAAAGGGAACAGTAGTTTTTATTCCCGTGGTTGGTATACACCACGACAATGAAATTTTCCCTGATTCTGAGAAATTTGATCCAGAAAGGTTCAATGCCGAAAATAAAGGAAGGCGATCACATTTTGCTTATCTTCCATTTGGCGAAGGACCAAGAAAATGCATAGGTGAGAACTGTTTTAGATACGGAGCAATGACAACAGTAAGTTACTGAAATGTTTATTCTTCTTTTACACTTGTATAAGTGACGAGATATCACATAACTTTTAAGTTTCGACGAAATTTAACAAAATCGAGAAATTAAAATTCAGTGCGATCAATATTTACTTGTAACGTATACCCAACAGTAAAATTTATTAAATTGTCTTTATTACCAAACTCACTGGATACAGACATGTCAGTGCTAATTGTCACTCTTTAAAATTTAAATTTCTTATTTGCTTTATAAAACGTATTGATGTTATCACGTATCTTTTCATACCTTTTCATTCTCACAAACGAATCACATTCCTCTCATTTCCAGCAGTTTGGCAGTCGCTATCCTATCGTCTCTACTGCGCCTCGACGTAACTATTCATCTCTTCGTCCTCAGAGCTGTATTTAAAATCTGCAGCCTCCTAGGCTCAGAATGTGGTGTGGACCACCCACATTTCGTAGGCGGGGGTGTGGGATCACAGGCTATCTCATGGGAAATTTTCAAAAATTATCCCACAAAACCTTCGGTATGGAGCAATTTTCCAACTAAAGCTCTTAAAAGCTCCCTCTTCGTGAATGTAACTTAATAAAGAAGGTCTGTACACCAATATTTAAAAAAGCATTTTCTTTAAAGATTTATTGTATGTATAATTAGGCAGTTTATTATTGTGGTGTGGGCACCAAGGCTGCATTCTAGATATTCCGCGCGTGTATGCACGAAAAAAATTTATTTTGTGGCAACTACAAAATATTTTGTTGGTATTGACCCTGCAACATTTACTTTGTAGTCACCACAAACACATTTTGTGGTCACCACTAAAATACTGTGGTCATCATAAAACTATGTTGTGCTTACTCAAAAACAATTTAGCCGTGAAGACTTCCTACACAAATTTTCTTTCAGTGTGTAGTCTGGCCGTCTCTCCGTCGTCCGCCTCAGACAATATCTGTTGCTAGAGGCACGAGTATTTCGCTGATTTATTTTAGGTCAGGTTAAACGTCAGGAACGTATTTTTTCACTCTCTTCTGTGATATAACGACAGATGTTTCCAACCCCGTCAACGACAGCAAGCCAGTAATAAATAATGAAACAATTCCTGGAAATTAAATTTTTGAACGATTCTTGCAATGGGCGCAAGTTACAAACTAAAGAAGTATTTTGGGCATACGTAGAGATAATGGTTTATCTACCAGCTAATCACAGACGTATGGTGTTCCAGTAGCCTCATTCTGATTGGCACAGTCAAGTAAGTGACTCCTCGACACACAGGCACGCTGCCAATAATCACGAGCCAGAGTTGCTGGTGCGTAAACAAAAGACATTGAAACAAATTGGTGCAATCAATAATCTTTTCGCGAACACCAGCTGCTCCTACCACTCACTGTCCAGCCAAACTCGTTTTATAGGCGTGTGTAGTATTCTTCACTTCCTTGGTGACTTCAGTGTATAAGAAGCGTATCCAAACAATTTTAGTTGTGGAGCTCTGTGCAAGCCGCCGGCAACGGTGCACAGTTAACTTACACTCTACAACTTTCCCCTGGGCGAAGAGAAAACACCCGTCCAGAATTATGGTCTCGCGTGCGTAACCCAGGACACGACATGTAACCAGTGGCGGCTCGTAGGTTGTTGCAAGGTAGGGCTGCAGTTGCCAAGAGCTGTACAGGATTGTGCACAGGATGACTCTACAGCCACTGACACGCTGATGTGCAGGTGCCTCTTACTACTGAGTGGTCGCAGAAGATCTAGTAGCCGGCAAATATTTCATGGTCGTTGGTCTACGGCGCGTTCATCAAGAGTGTACAGTTCCGACTATCTGCAGCCCCTCCTGGCAACAACCCACGAGCCGCCACTGCACGTAACTATACACTGTCAAACATTTTTGTTACTGGTATACAGAGAAATATTTGAGGCTGAAAGAAAGTTTCTAAAATATATCAGGTTGCAGGTTTTCATATCCATTGCCGCGGTTGGCGTAGTGGCTAGAGTACCCACCCCCAGCAAAAAAAAAAAAATAATAATTAAAAAAACTTTTGTCAGTTGTGTGCGCGCCTGCGAAGGTTTCTGCCAAAATAATATACTTTCTAGGAATTTGAAGTGGGGGGGGGGGGG
>PNEQ01001078.1:10635-21258 GCA_003012365.1 Medauroidea extradentata | reverse complement strand
GAGAGAGAGGGAGAGTGAGAGAGAGGGAGAGTGAGAGAGAGGGAGAGTGAGAGAGAGGGAGAGCAAGAGAGGGAGAGCAAGAGAGGGAGAGCAAGAGAGGGAGAGCAAGAGAGGGAGAGCAAGAGAGGGAGAGCAAGAGAGGGAGAGCTAGAGAGGGAGAGGTAGAGAGAGAATGAAGGAGAGCGAGAGAGGGAGAGTGAGAGAGAGGGAGAGAAAAAGAGAGAGGGAGAGAGAAAGAGAGAGGGAGAGATAGAAAAAAATTACAAAACACATAGCCGAAGTGTTCCAAATTTTAGTAATTTTTTTTTCACGAGTAATTAAGACTAGTATAGAATAATATAAATATTTTGTAGCTGATTATTTATTTACAAAAATTAATTTACATTTGAACCGTTTCAGGGAGCAGTTTATAGATAACTAGCAGTCCCCCGCGGCTTTGCTCGCGAATATTATTCGTAACTGATAATATTTACTTTAATTGGAAAACCTCTTTGTACCCATGATTGGTACTTCAGTCAAGTGTTAGAATGTCCAAGCGGCTAGTTGAACTAATTCTGCAGAAGGATAAGTAGCTATAGCTGTCCACGCGAAAAGCAGTCTTAAGTTTGTCCCTGCCACTAACAGCGACTTCGCGTAGGCCTTATTTATAGCACTGCCAATTTGAGGTTGTGGGGTAGTTACAGACACCTAAGGGGGATTGATCCCTGTCAGATCGGTTTTACAGCTTTTCTTATAAATCAGGGAATAGACACATTGTTTTACTTTTTTCACGCTGACAAGGTATAGTTTATTGTTTCATTCACTTTTTGGAATCCATATGGCATTGTTTTTGTTAATGTTGTGGCCTCTGTAGTCGCTCCCGTAAATAAAGCAATTGTTCCTTTTCAGCTGTTTCCCGTTGCAAAATAATGAATGTATTATGGTTCAAGCAATTACAGAAAATCGATTAAGTTTGTATGTATGCCTTGTCGTGACAAAAATTTTGATACATTGACTGGGACAGAAGTTATCGAGAAGAAACAGTTAAATCCAAGGTGGTAGGGATCAATATCCCCTAGGGTAAGAGGTTAATGGAAGGAAAAACATATGTTTACCCTGTGCACAACCGTTGGTGACGGTGTCCTCAATTATATATTTTCAAAATATTTACTTTAACTTTATTGCCATTACAAAGCTTCAGTGGATAAAGGTTTCGCGGAAACGTATTCGGTGCCCCAAGCAATCTTAAGATTAGTGAGATGATATATCATCGGTTTACTGCCAAAAGTGACTAAGTCAAAATGAGATAAAATTATAAAAATGCTAGGGATATGTATATGTTGTTCACGAACAATTGCCCAAGTTTAAAGTCTATTCGTCGTTTCGTACTGTTGTGTCACAGTATAGTAACATACCACTTTTTTGTTAATATCTACAATTTAATACTATTTTTAAACGAAATAGCATTTATGACTTAATCGCTTCTAGCAGTGTACTGACGATATGTCAGCTGATATCGTAGAGGAACCTAAGTGGAAAGCGAACTGCAATTTTGCCCCTTTTCAAGACTACATGTAAATTGCACTAATTCGATCTGCCTTGTAGTTTGTGTGTCAGAATTGAACGTTCACAAGCAGCTTTTAACAGAATTCGAGCCCAGAACCTCCCGGAATTTAGACCTGAGTAACAAACAACTGCGTCACGTAACGTCGAAATAATTCATGAAAATAAAATTGTATTAAAAAAAATAAAATATCTGTGTCCTGGGCTCATAAAGGTTGTACAACACCACGTCTCAATAGGTTACTGCAGAGTGAAACTCCTGTATAGGTTGTTTCTCGCTGCTCGTTCCTGCTTTTCGGATTGTCTGCCTTCAATATTGACCAAAGTTTTATTCTTAACAATCACGTTTCTTATAAAGAAAAAAAATTACATACATATTTTTAAAATATTTACGTAAGCATCACTCTGACGCGAACAACGCCTCAATATCGCTACTGGTTAGATAGATATTGTGGGTTGATGGAAAACAAATTTTGTGCTTTTAAACACTTTTGGGTGTCGAATTTCGGAATATTTTAAATTCACATCTTAGACATTTGTATTAAGTATCCAACTGAAGTGTAAATCACATCGCTAGCCAGTTCAGTCGAATCAAAATCGATCATTCACTAAAAAAAAAAACATATCACCCCTGCACAGTATTGAGAAATCGAATTTCGAAAAATCTGAAAATAGTTTTGCGATAATTTCTGTAATCATCATCCTGAAGCAAAAATTAATTGTATATCTCGACAGGTTCGATAGATATCTAGGATTTATCTCAAACGTATTCGAGGTCTTTTCAGCACCTAAGAGAGTAAATTTCGAAAAACCCTTGAATCATGTTTTAGAATACTTTATTGGTGTCTTGTGGACATGAAAAACACAACATTAGCCCACTGGGTTCAAGATATATCGACGATTAATTGAAATCGCTTTTCACCACTTTTCATCCCTTTTCACGTCTTTACGTGGCGAATTTCGAAAATTCCTGAAATTACTTTTTAGGTATTTGAGTAAGCATCAATCCTAAACAAAAATCTCGTCTGTATATAAAAAGCTATGGGATCGATATATATCGAATGTGAGTCGAAATCTCATATTACCCCTTTTTTAACAAGTTTATGGCCGAATTCGGAAAATATATTTTTAATGGTACTTGAGATATTTACAAAAGCACCAATTTAAAGCAAAGAGCACTTCTTCGATATCTTGATTGATTCGACAGATATGGAAGGATAATCGAAAACACATTTCACGTATTTTCACCCCTTTAAATAAAGAATTTCGAAACGTCTTTGAGTCCTGTCATAGACATTTGTAAAAGTAACCAATTAAAGTTAAAATCACGACGATAGCCAATTGTGTTTCAAAGATATAGACGATTCATTAAAAACACATTTTGCCCCTTTTTACTGCCTGGGAATCGAATTTCAAAAAAACCTAAAATTCCTTTTTGGTATTTACGTAAGTAATATTTGGAAGTTAATATCAACTCTTTACCCCGAAGGGTTCGATAGATATCGATAGTTTATTGGAAACACATTTAAGGTCTTTTCAACCCCTTAAATATTTAACTTCGAAAAATCCTTAAATTGGCTAATATGCATTTTTACGAGTGTCCAAATAAAGTAAAAATCACGATGATAGGCCGTCGGGTTAGGGCTCTATCGACGTTTCTTTGGAAACACGTTTCACCAATTTTCACCCCCTTAGAGGTCGAATTTCGAAAAATTCCTTCTTAGTGCTCGCCTACGACCTGAAGGGAACCCCCACAAAAAATTTCACGGTTCTAGGTCCAGTGGTTTGGGCTGCAGTTTGATATGTTAGTCAGTCAGTCAGTCAGTCAATCAGTCAGCTTTCATTTTTATATATAGAGATGTACAAATTGTTAGTAATTCTAAGTGTCACTTCAGTGTATTTTTACTGTTGGACTAGGATTTTGTGTGTCTTGCCCATGTATACAGTATTGTAACTGAATCTGAGCTGGACATCTTTATGTTGCACTCTTCTTGGAGCATCTGATGCACCACTCGTCTTGCCAATGACTATGCTTCTTGAAGAAATCAGCTGAAGAATTGGTATGGAGGGCAAGAGTTACCGAGAAGTTTACCTGGGTTTGTATGAGGAGACAGAAAGCACTTCTTCACCCACTGCTGTAGGGTAACAAACATTGCCTCTCAAGCTGAAGTTGTGCAGCAACCCTTTTTTCATAGAGTTCCCTTGTTTGGTAGCAGACACTGCTCGGAAGTTAGAGTTAAACCATTAATTATTTCATTGCTGTTGGTAGGTAGTTAGTCTTAATGGTAGTTAGTCTTAATGTCTCATCAACAGCAAGGTCGTTAGAGATTGAACTAATGCTTTGGTGGACCGACAGCAGATGGGGAAGGGATCAGCTATGGACTTTAGTTTGAAACCGTACAAGCATTCGCCTTGAGCGATTTGGGAAAACCATATAAAACCAAATTTTTGATGACCGGACCAGAAATTGAATCTAGGTTTTCCCGACTGTGAGTCCAGTGTCATACTACTGTGCTACTTCGCTTAGTCACCATCACTGGTATCTGAAGGACTGACCGAAGCTTGCAGGCAAAACAAGGCTGTGTGTTCCTGTCTGCATGGACTGTTGGACCAAAATGTAGTCAAATTACACTGTGTAAAATAAAGAAGGGATCTGTCAGAATTAACTAAAGGATTGCACATAAATAATTTAAATAGCAGGTTAGATTTGTTACTGATACAGGATATGCATTTATTGATGAGGGATGGAATATAATGGCAGTAGGACAGCATAAAAATGTACTAACACCAAAACAACTGTCTTCCCAAATGACAAATATTCCTATATACCAAAGCAGCAGCGACTCAATAAAAATGATCAATGATAATGTATCCTAGACATATTCGATTGTACTAAGTCTGAAGAATGGTCTAATGATGGCAGATTGCAACATTTGAACAAATTTTCTGTCAGAAAAGTTGTGTGGGTGAGGTAAAGGATGGTGTCAACCGTCGAGAATGGAAAATGATGATAAATTTCAAATAAAGAATGCAATATTTCTACATCTTTGCTGTGATGTGAACACTTCAGTAACCTAATCAGATTTGGAATCAAAATCTGCTACCAGAAATGAGAGTGGCAACCTATAATAGAGGTCTAAGTCAGAGTTCAAGATAACGAACCTCGCAACTGCTCCTTATTTGATCTGTTTCCAATTCAACGGAGAGTGGAAGCTATTTGCCTACTGGCTACTGGAGTGCTGACTTCTGGAACTTTGCTGCTTTTTATGCCACTGGAGATTGGTTTGAATTTAATTTCGTACCAGCAGCTGTGTATGCAGCACACTTTACATGAGCCAGTTATCATTAGTGAAAGTGAGTAAATGGAGATGGGAGAGAGAAGCTTCATCTACTGTTATATCATACATGCTGCTGTTTTTAACCTCTGTTTTGTATTTGTTTCCCCTTAAATATTTGTGAATTATTAATGTTTGTATTTTATTTGTATTTAGACTTATTTTACCTACGTAATTATAATGGAAGTAAAAGCATGAGCTATTGTACTATATATGATGTATACAAGTTGTAACTGTGGTGTTCCAGCTGTTCAAGCCAGAGGGCAGCAGTCTTGGTTTCAGTGTGGTGGGATTACGTAGTGAAGAAAAGGGAGAGCTGGGTATCTTTGTGCAGGAGATCCAGCCAACTGGTATTGCAGGCCGGTGAGTGGATAACATTATCTGCATGGTAGATCCTGATACGTAATTGAACAATTTTCTTTGACCTCCGCTACATTGGTACGATCATTTTTCACGAAGGCACTACACATGTGCAAACGAATTCCTTGCCTAAAGTAACATTTTTTCCTACATGCCAGGGCATCGTATTGTAGTTGCAACTGCAGTTGTGTGCATTTTTCTTGTGAAGGCCATTCGGAATAAAGAGAGCACTAACCTAACCTTCATAAAAATCACTAGTTGTTATTGCATTTAGTAACTCAACATTAAAGTTTGCATTACTCCTTGTATGGTTGGCAGCGAATTATTGAATGTGGTTAATTGTACTGTATTTTCCTGTATAAAAACAATGATACTGATGTAAATTGAAACTAAGCCTACCTCTCCATATTTAATCTATTTTAAACTTTTTCATTTGTGATCTTGTTTAGGTACATACCAATACTGCATAATTTTATATACTTATAAAACGCCAACAGAAAGTGACGTGACCTCGTTGTTGGAAATCATTGTTTGCATACTACTTTAGTCAGCGTGTAGCGTTGTAGATGCTGTAGTTCAGAATTTTTCAATCAATGGCATGAGTTAACCTCATGCTATAAATTGTTCGCTGTGACGTTATTCCTTGTACAATCAAAATGGTTTCTTATAACACACTCAAAAGTATTAGAAAAGAGATTATTAATACCATTGCCATTATTTTAAGTTATTAGTAATTTGTGAGTAGTTACATTTTACTACTGCAGAAGTTTGTATTTGGAATTACATTTAACTACGAAACAGCATTTTTTTTTTCTGTTTTGTACATTAAGAAAATACTTGAAATATTGCTATAAGTGTGGCAGCATCGTGATTGGTAGTACAGAATATGAATTCTTGAATAATGTGCGGTTTTTTTTGTTGACTTTTTGTGTTTGACATTTGAATATAATGTGCAAAAATTTACATGATTCCTAATGGCAGTAGTGTATGTCATATAAATTAGAGTCGACGCAAGGCTTTTTGTGTGCTACGTTATCAACAAACTGCCAAAAAAAAAAACAGTGCATTCTAGGTGCTTGCTAGAAGAGGATCTTTTTTGTTGCTCTTGATGTACTCCTCAAACAGACATCATGAAAGTTTCACAAAATCTGATGGAAAAGTAATTGTTGCAATAGTAGGTTGGCTACCTGTATTATTTTCACGAAGAGGAAATGTTAGAAGGGTTATTTCTTTACAGGTTAAATATCTCAATAACACTTTAACTTCATACACTAAATCATAATTTAATTAATTTTTTTTAATGTTTTACTAAATTCTATTATTTTAAACTCTATTTTTCTTAATCTTCAATTGGCAAGAAAATTTCCCAATAATTTCAGCTTACTTGTTCATGAAGAATCACATAACAAGGTTTGGATATTTAATTTCTGTATAGTATCTTTTGTAGTCAAACAAATCAAATCTCACTCTGACATCCAAACATCTTTTAACTTAACATTTATAAGGTTGTTGTTTTTATTTTAATTAACTCCTATTGCAACTGAATGTGACTATCAACTCGTTTATTTCTTCAGTACTCATTTGCCTTGCCACACTCGTGGAATACAAATGTGTTTCTTTACGACTTATGTTTGGAAACAGCTGCGTTTGTTTATTTTTGGCTTCATTTAATGATTTTAAAAGTAGTTTTCTTTCAAGAAAGTAAGGCTAAAGGAATATCATTCTATTCATTGCCCGTAAATATTGAAGAAGAAGAGACATGGAATAGAGACAGCACGGGGTCAATGTCAGGTGGTCACATGAATCACTCTACCTAGTGTCCAATAGACACAGCATAGGACAAATCAATTGTTGCACTACCTTAACACAGCCAGCCATATTGTTTAAAAACAGTCTATAAAAAACTGAATGTCATTAATGCCCTTAAAGACATTTTATTTAAGATGTGTTTTTCATTAGCATTGCAAAATATTTGAATCATCATTTACTTGTAATCTTATCATAATTTATTTTATGTCTTTTCATCAGATGAATGCAAGAAATATTTGTCATTGTGAAGGCCTTATATTTTCTCCCTTATCATTATTTTAACTTTGAAGTGGTAGCTTATTAAGGGAACATAAAACTTATTTTGTTATCATAAGTTTTTTAGGATTATGTGATTTATTTTATTTAATTATTGGAAATTGAGAGTGTCTGAATAGCAATGCAGAATACATAAGCCTCACTACCAACACACTCCGACAAAGAATGAATGGTCATAGAGTAGACACACAACTAGCAATAGCCGGTTAAGTGGACCTACTTGACAAACCAGTCACAGCACATGCTACATCACACAAACAAAACTATGACTCCTGTTATAACATCAAAGTAGTAAGAGCCTTACCACCCTCAAACAATATCTCAGAACTAAGGTGCTGGGAACCATCCCGTCAATACATTACTAAGCCGCGACAACCCCCAGGTCTCAGCATCATATAATATGAACCATAGCATCAGAATTCCACTACCTCCCCCACATCTCTTCTTTTTGAATTTTCCCACCACACCCCAGTTCGCGCCATGGCCGCTAGGACAACCAACCATGCTACCACTGCCGCCATTACTCAGTGTGCCTAAACTCACAGTATGATAAAGCTGGCGTAGCCAGCGAAATATCGCACAACCACGCACCTGCGTAACAATGTGTTGGTCCTTTTGTATGTGTTTGTAACTATTAAGAAGTACCAGCCTGTGAGTACCTCAACCATCTGTCGTTTTATTCAATTGGTTTGACTGTTTATAAGATATGATTTGTAAATATGTTTAACTGCTTAATATTGTATGTGATAGCTCTGTTAAAATGGAACAGATTATTAGAGATGTAGAGGTAAGTATTGCAGATTTTTGTATTTTATGTTTAAAAGTGAATCTGTGGTTTAATTTTAGTATTCAAACTGCAATTAACTGTAGATGATTGCAGAATCAAGAGCATTTGAATTTAAAAAAATTGTTTGTCCTGTGCTTGATACTTGAAATTAAGTGTATTGATAGAATTTGAATAGTAATAAGGCTAAGGAAATAGTTTCTGAAAACAATTTACAAGAATCTGAGTACTATGTACTTCTATTTCAAGATTGTTGAGTAGGTATAAAAGCCTGTCTGTAATTTCAGATGCAATCGAACCCTTTTGAAAAACATTAAATTATGAACGTGTTACATAACAAGGTTCGCAACCTGAAGTGGGGTCCCTCTCCTGCCAAGAGCAAAGTTTACACTATTGAAGTTGGTGGTTCTTGGTCCTCTAAGCAAACTAATTATGTTACAGTTTGCCTCCACATCTTGTAATTGGAAACTCTACTTAATAAAGTCGTACAATACGTATCTTGAAAATCTTATTGGCAGCTGTATTCTGGCTCAGTTCATTAAAGAAACTGTGTTCAACTGCTAATTGGTCAATTTGATAGTATCAGCTTGATTTTATAAATGTTATCCATCTTTAATTTCATGTTTGTGAATTTTTGTATTTTAAAAATCTTCATAACTTTACATGTAGTATGCTCTAGGCCACTGGTAGCAATTAACATTTAGAAATGTTTAAATATTGTGTGGTATTATTTATACAGTAAATAATTGTGTGAAGTTCTTTGTAAAACTATAGCTTTGGAAAATTTTCTATTCTTTCAGTGATATTTTTGTTGCAGCAAGTTAATAAATTTAAATTTTCATAATATATTTAAAAGGGACATTCAAAATTTAAGTGACTAATAAGGTAATTTATCAAAATGTTATACAATCCATGGAGGTAGTACATCATGTATAATTGTTGGGGGTGCCTTTAACTAGCATACAAGGGATCCAAAGTCTGCACATGGGTTTGCATGACTTTTTAATCACTCTGTACTTTGTGCATGCAGTAACTTGAGCATGTTCATGCAGAACTTAAGATGCCACTGTTGAAAAAACTCTAGCATTTTATATTTCACATTGTTTCCCTACCTTTAATTTTATTGCAGTATAGAATTTTATCATTTTAAAAGAAAATTCTTGCCACATTCTACTGTTTAAAGTAAATGTTACAAAGTTCTTGTGCTTGCGTGGAGTAATAATAAGCTGGTAAGTTCTGTATTCCCTGGTAGCATGACATTACTGTCCTCTCCTGACAGACTGTTATTCTACTAACTTTGTTAGTATTGTACTGAATGATTTTATGTCCACTAATATCGGCAATATTTGTATTTGGATGATGTCGAAGGTTACGTAGAGGAAGGCATTGTCAGCGGCAGTGGCGGCTCGTACCTTTTGAAAATGGGGGTTCACAGTATTGGCCACTTTATTAGGATCACCGATCACCCCTTATTAAGCGGGGGGTCCGGGGGCCCTCCCCCGGAAATTTTTTGGTTTCAAGGTGTAAATTGGTGCATTTTGGGCATATAAAATCACATAAAGTAACGAACTTCCAGTTGGCGAAAATATCAGCAATTTTTTCCAAGTTAATGTGGGGCGATAGTCAAGTCCTTATCTCAAAAATATCCCCTGATACACCACTCACACTGATAATATAGCAATTGTTTAGAAATGCAGTGTAAACTCTTTTTAAAATAAATACAAAAGAATGCCATAAAATGTAAAGCACACAATATTTTGATAGTATTTTTTTTTTGCAAGAGTGTTATTTTATCCCAGGTGTTACACAGTTACACTCTAAATAAGGCCTATAATTGTATTCGTGGTTCTGTTGGTACTTCGCAATAAGTTCGTATACGTATATATTGTATTTGCAATAGCATTAACATTTACAATATTTAAATACAGAATTTAAATTTTTACATTTTTAAGCACCGTAAGTTTATAATATTTTTTCTTTTAACTTATTACATTCCTTGAGCACAAAATTATGATTAAAGTACAATAGTATTGTAACAATATGGCAGTTATAAATGTAATTTAGCTATTCATAATTTTCCTTTGACTGTACTCTTTTTAGCACTACGTTATAGGCTACATCTTTTCTTAATTTGGAATTACTCTGAATAATTCACTGTAAAATGAAGCTGAACTATTCATTTAACCTAACAATGTTAAGATGAACAATTTAGGAACTCTGTTTTTTAACAACATATGAAAAAAATATTGGGAGAGTATTTACAATGTTATCGAAATGCTTAAGTGCAGTTCTTATAAACTAAATCTATCCTTCTATCTTTTTTTAGAAGAAAATAATTCGATGACCATGTCATTAAAATTTGGTATTTTGTTAATCATGTCTTTTTCTATTGAAAGCATGGCTAACGCGCTGAGTCTCTCTTCACACATTGTACTTCTTAAAAATGTTTTAATCCTCTTCAGGGTTGAGAAACATCTTTCAGCTTCAGCTGTAGTCATCGGAACAGTAGAAATAATA
>PNEQ01001077.1:37208-48467 GCA_003012365.1 Medauroidea extradentata | reverse complement strand
TAAGATACACGAGCAAACAATGTACAGTATTTATTGCTTGTGTGGTGCAAGAAAATGACCCTTTGAATGAAATCTCGTTTTTTTTTTTTTATTATTAGTTTTGTTCTGTACGGGAATTTCGAGGAAAATTCGGGAAATGTACGGGAAATGTACGGGAATTTTATTCTGTAATCTGGCTGGACACCATGAACACGTGCACCCCATTTTTTCAACGTATGTATTCTCAATTATAAAATACAAAATACAGTTCCAATTTAATTGCTTGTTGTTCAAAAATGTAATTAAATAATATTTAAACATTATGTGAATGAAATATGTGACAGACATCTTAGAATTTTAATTATGCCCCAAAAGTATAAATAGTGCTGGGCACCGTTTAATGTATTGAAAGTAGCGATGATGAAAACTTGAGGCAAGCGGGCGTGCTGCTGCACAGCATGTGAATGTTACGCAGCAGCTGCAGCTTGTACTGCTGTCTGTCAGCAGTTGGTGGTACCTGTGTGCTGTGGTGCGACGCTTTCTGACAGAGCAGTGAATCACTATCTTAGTTTTGGTTTTCTGCGCCGCTACATGCTGCACTGCGAGTGCCTAGATGCTCGCTCGTCGGACTGGGCGTGTGGCACAAAGGATCTATGAGCACGCTCGCTTGACGGCGCTTAGAACTTCCCAAGGGGACGACAGCTGCCAACGCACTGCCGTTTTCTTGGCTGACGGTAATGCTGATGTTGCATATTTACTGCTTACGGGCTACAATCTGATATTGAAAGGTTTCCCACATATTTTTCCGTTATTGTAAACCATTCTAACAGTCTTTAATGTACGATAAACCATACTTTTCCAGGTCCTATTTATCCTAAAATTTTATTTCCGTGTATGACCTGCACCCCGAATTGTCGGTTTTGTTTTTGAGAAAAAAATGTGTGGATGGTACACGAGTAAATACAGTAGAACCCTTTTTTTACACCATTAAAGGGACCCTGCAAAAATGGTGTATAAAGTGGGAAAGTGTAAAAAGTGAGAAATGCAGAAATAGGTTTTGAGTACCGGTATTACTAAGTTGTAAAACTTTAACGTTAATATAGTTATTAAAAATTACAACTAACATCTTTCACAACTATAAACTCCCAAACATATAAAGTCACGCCCAAATATTATATTGTGTTTCAAAAAATTCAAATAAACATTGTTATAAAATTACAGTAAGTGGTACATATTGAATACATATAACAGCACTGACCAATACTCAAGACAATACTGAATTCTGGACACAAATTCCTGGCTGCCTCACCACAGACACATGACTGGTTTTCGAGGCCCCCCAGATTGGTTTTCAAACGACCACCCAACCTCCGCAACAAACTAGTCTGTCCGAAACTCCCACCAACTGCAACCTCCAGCAAAACAGTTTAACCCAGAGGCTCCTACCCCTGTAACAGTTCTCACTGTGGTTCCTGTACCATTCATCAGCCATCTACTCACTTCAACAGCAGACTGACAAACCACACATATCCCATCCAAGGTAGCTACAACTGTGCTAAAACAAACCTGATATACCAGCTCCTGTGATGCACAGTACATAGGCCTAACCACCAACACTCTAGACAGAGAATGAATGTCCACAGAGCTGACACAAAGCAAGCCCTAGCTGGGCGAAACATCTGCCCACAAGAAAAGCCAGTCGCTGCGCTGGGAACTGGCCCACCAATATATCACGAAATCAAGACAACCTCGAGGCCTCAATATCAGATAGCTCACTTTTCCTTCCCCTATTCATTGCAAGCCATCACAACCAGACCTACATTACTGCCCCATGTTTGAATTTCCCGCCGTGCTTAGTTCTCCTACCGGCCGTTAGGCTTACAGGTAACAGAGCTGGATTGCAGTGTGCCTTGTCTTACTGCCCGAGGAAGCCAGTTTAACACTGGCGAAACGTTGCGACCGCACTTCCGCGGAAAAATGTGTGTCGTCCCTACATGTGTGTGTGTACCTATTTACTAGTATCAACTGTAAGAACTTGTACTTCTGTCTGTTACGTTACTTTGTTAGCCTAGTGGCCTATTTCCCGCCATTCTTATGACCATTAAACAAGGTTATGTCATAGTTGAAAGCAGTTGAACCAACCATTTGAGGGACAAAAATTTTCAATTCCCAGTTTGTTGACTATGACTTGTGCTATTTCTGACGATAAAACATTGTTACCATATTTACTCGCATAATCGTCGCAGCAATTTCACCAAATTTCATTAAAGAAAGTGAAGTGCAACCATTATACCTGTATGAAAAAAAATTTAAAAAAATTTTTTTGAGTGAAATTTTTTACAAAATTGCTTGAAAATGCTAAACTAAAGAAGTTAATATCTAGCTACATGTTATACATACCTAATATTTATTTACAATGCAGTTCAGACTGCATGTGTTTCAGAAATCCATTGTCTGAACTACTGTATGTAGATTCTGGCCTTGAGGGTGTGTGGTATGCCCCGCGCATGTGCTTCGTCTTTACCCTTGCACATGACCATGTCTAGAGAAACACTGCATGCATTGTTCCATAACTCACAAATTTACTCAGTCAGTTGCACATCCACTTCACGCAACTTCCCACGCTTAGATCCTCGGAAAGTTCGCCTAGATGAACTTGTGTTCTTCAAGTTGTCTCTTTGTTTTGGCACGTCATGAATAAGTTTTCAACTTACTGTAAATTCCCTTTCCATGGCTCGATTTCTGTGCTCTTCAGCAAATGCAATTTCGTTCAACTTGAAAGCGGCAGTATACAAATTGTATTGACCCATATTCTCACAAAATAAACTTTCTCACACTCTGCAATTACCGGTACTTTCCACTCCAATGCGAACAAGATAAAACAGTGGCATCACAGCATCTTATCTTCCACACACTCACATTCCTTCCTCCTGCACGGCCAATTAGGTCATGCCACTCATGGTCGAACCAATGATAATCGCCTTTTTGATGAAACCTGGACCACATGCCACATGAAAGCAGGCTGTTCCATTGTGTTTACGGCTGTTCCATTTATTTTACCCGTACTAACTCGTGCGTGAGCGGCATGCCGGCCGTAAATAAAGTCAGTAAATTAGGGTGCAACGATTATGGGGAGAATCTTAAATACCAAATTCATTACCTCAAAAAATGGGTGCGACGATTATGCGAGTTAATACAGCAATTGATACATTTGTACTCTTGCACCCATAAATCATTCATTTAAATAATTCCTTAGTTGATCATAATTTGATATGCAAACGTATTTTTATTTTTTCGCAAATGCCCGTAAATCGCAGGAGTCTCTTCAATAATTGAAAAATTTTTTACAATTGTATTTATTTTTAATTGGGATAACAAAGTGATAACACGTGTCCCGGTACGATGTTCAACATAATTTTAAAGTATGAAGTTTTTCATCAATTGAAATGCTAGTCTTTTTAGCTCTGTAGGACATTTTAGTGCATGCCATAACAAAATCCGCTTTGAAATTTGCCGTAATTATATACATATATCTGTGCTTGTCACTCGTGTTCAGAAAGTAAACAAACAAAAAGAAAAAGTGTCAATAGCAGGAAATATAAATATTGAGAGTTGTAAACTACTGGAATGTTGTACATATGAACAAATGGAGATAAAACGGGACAGATAGTAGTTGGTGTAATTAGCGAGAAAACTTAAAAAACTGTAATGTAAAAACGGGGTTCTACTGTACAGCTTTACAATCGTGTATATAATAAAAATTGTATACAAATACTTATTGCCAGAAAATATATTTTTATGCAATATGTGGTTACACTTCTACAAGTATAAATATTTAGTATCTGTCATATATGTGTATGAATTACCATTAATTGTCCACAAAAACGTTAAATATACGGCTGCTGGAAACCCGCTCAAATCAACCGAGTGATGCGTGGCTACAATGTTGTGACATGTGTGCAGTGTTGCAATATTGTGGCTGAGCAGCGACTGGGAGAGTACGCATGATTTTGGCAGCTATGTGCTCTATCCCTCTTCCTCACGTGGCAAGTTGACTAGCTTGTCAGGGAAGAAGACGTTAGATGCATCTTGGAGCACTTCGCTACAGGCCGCGCACACAAGCGTGTACAATAACAGGCCTGTGGTGTAAATACACGGGGATGTATAAGTGTATTGGAACACAAATTCTGGTTTTTGAGAGCTTTGCCTCTTCAATCTTTCTAATATTGGTGAACTTTTGGCTCATTGTGAAAGCATTACATTTGTTTCCACTCATTTCGAGAAATTAACACAATGCATTCTCTATGTATTGAAACCTAACGGATTGAAATATCTGCATTCGTGGAACACATTCTGGGGCCTAGTTCTTTATTTTACAGCATTTTAAGACCACATCCATTGAAATCAATCATGTACTGAAATTTTTGTCAATCCCATGAGAAACAATTGATGGAGAATCCACTGTAATCCAAAATTGTTGTCAAAAAACTTGTGTGGGTCGTCAACAAATTGTAAGCAGAACTAGAGTCCAAACCGCAAATAAAATCGTAATCCAATCAGAACAGCGTGCCAAGTAGGTCGTCAACACTTGATGTAGTCAATCCAAATGCGTTGCATATTCGAAAACCAGAAGAAAAGCCAAACTCAAACAGCAGAAATATCTTAAAACGTAACAGAAAACCAAACAACACACTCAGACTGTATCTCACTAAAAGGGAGGTGCTGAGATCGTGTGACTAGTGGATGAAAGGGTGAAGGTGCGGAGGGTATGTATCTTGCTCGGTTTTTGTGGACTTGTTGCTGTGCTTGCGTTAACTGTCGCGAGGCACCGGTGCTGACTGTCAATAAGTTCGGAAAAGAATAGGGATGGAAGGCGGATGGTGGAAAAGACCATTGAGATGTAGTTGACATCATACCGTATTCATTTCACTTGTTTGTTAGAGAATTGCAGAGCCTTCACCACTCCAGATTGCAGCAAGATTAAAATAGCTTGTTGTGTGCTGCATGTGCTACATCTAGCTTATTTATGTTGATATTGCTACCAACTGCTTCTGTTCATTGTGTGGTCGTTCATTCTATGTCTTGAGTACAGTGAGGTAACTGTATTCTGTAGTGTTGTGCCAATACATACTTTATTCATTGTGCAGAAAACAAGAATTAATGCTGGGCTGACAATGCAACCTGCATGCTTTTATGAGTTTGCTAATGTCATGCTTTTATGAGTTTGCTAATGTTGTTTCGTCATTGCATTATTTGTACTTGGTACTCTAATTCACGTTATGTTGGTCACTGCTTCGTTAGCGTTGTTTGAGTTATGATATGCCTGCTCTATATTTATCACTTTGCGCCTTATCGTTCACCGTATTATACTTATCACTTCTGCCATTGTTCTATCTTCCCTATTTTCACCAGTGATGCCTTAATGTAAATATTGTATTCCTTCGAAAGAATGAGGCTGCGTATTTTCAATGGTGAAATTATAAATGAAACAAAAACATATTTTCCAACATTCAAAATGGCGTTATTTTCATTTGTGTTTTATTCTAAACAATGAAAATACTGTAATGTATTCAACCAGAGAATAATATGGTGTTTTGAACCAATCAGTTGAAATTAAAATTGGAGTAATGTATAACTGTGAAATATCATCTAGGTAGTCGAAAGTTTCAAATTGATTATTATTTAGTACATGTCTGTAAGCCAGTTCATCTATGACAAAAGGCATTAAGGAAATATCCTTGAAGTTGGCCTGGGTTCGAGTCGTTTAAACAGTGAAGTGGGTTTTACTGCTTGGTGTGTCATGTATTGTTATCTTAGTTTTTTATTCACATGTTTAAGAAATGGATCTGGCTGTTGTCTGTGGGAAATGAGACGGCAAAAAAGCCGGAAATCACAATAAAAACTACGCTGAAAAAGTTGTGTATCACCTTCGATGCTAACTTGAAAATTGCAATGGCAAATTGCATCACGCAAATAATTGTCGTGCTTCTTGGAAATATGATTTAAGTTAAGGTTATAGTATTTGTAATTGGAAATTAGATACAAGTCTCTTTAAAACACTAATATAGTGTGATTGTGCTGTGAAAAAAAAAATTCTGAGTTTAATTAAACAACTAATTGAAGGGGTTGCTGATTTTGCAGGAGGCTAATACAAGCATGGCAGTGCTGGTGTACCAAATATAACCAGGCAGATGCGGAGGCAGAGGAAGTTATCCACTCATTCTCTTGTCCTGTGTTATAATGAGTCAGAATAGTAAAAGATAAATGCTTAAAAGAAATAACCAGTTACACCAGAGTGTTGACAAACTGGTTTTAGTCATTCCATTCCACACAAATACGTACAGGTGGACACCATTCTTAAAACAATGAATTTTGAATTATCACAATACCTAGTACAGTACTGTTACTGGGATGTAATTATAAAACAATAGTAGTTCTTTAGATTCTTTACTTCTTCATTTAACTGTTTATCTGTTCATTCTTTTCTGTATTTGGCTTGTAAAAGTGTTGAGAATATTAGTACATGTGTACATACTGTACATAGATCTACTTGTTTTTTGTAAAAGCTGTAATACCTTTTTGAAGTCACTGTAATAAAAATAATTATATGTGGATCCTAATTTGTGTGTTTTTTATGCATGCTTTAGGGAAAGAACTTCAGCCATCTTTATAATGTAATATAATCCAGTTACTGTATCAACATTTCCATCTGGGTATAACATTTTCTTTCAAGAACCTGCATTATTTTGGTTCCAAACTTGTCAGTACAAAATAACTGTTAAAATGGGGTTACACTTCATTTCCGTACTTCATGCTGCAATTGTGGGTCCTGGGTATAATGAATCAGTGTTACAGTGTTTCTGAGCTAACTCGGTTTCTTGTTGCATGTTATAGTCAACATTGACTGAAGAAGCAAAAGAAGTATATAACAGTCTAGTGGAACAGCCGGTTGCTTCTTCCCCACCATCACAAGACACAAACCCACTGAGGCTGCTACGTTCTGGCGCTTTCCCGATGGTAAGACCTCGAGTTCGTGGGAACAAGTACGCTGGGACCCTACAGCCTGCAACCACTACCACCAATCAGCCAGATGACTTGAATCCAGTTGCCAGCACCCGCAACCTTCCACGTGTCAGAGTGCCTCCCCCGTCGTTCACAATGCCTCCGACGACTGTGGAGGTGTCGTACTCGAGAAACCGCTCAAACACCCACCCTGTAGAAGCGTACCCTAGGAGCCAGCCAGGTGAAAATGGTGACCACTGGAGAAACTCGGAGTCGGATGTAGACCACGTGCATTCCGAGTACTCGTACTCTGAAGATTCGTCTGTCGACCAGGTGGACGCAGCCGTGGATCAGGATGAAAGGATAGACAACAACCCAATTCCATTGCCTCCCAGAGATCGAAGCAAACCCACGCCACCTGTGAAGATTCGTCATCAGAGGAAGCATCCTTTAATCATCCCTGGTGGGGGCATTCTTGCCAAGATGGTTGAAGCTGCAGACGGCAGTGCAGATTCAGAAGAATTGACTAATGGCATTGATGTGTTGCATTCACCAGATGGCACAGCTGGGCATGGCTCAAGGTAACAGTACATACTGAATTATTATTACTAACATCACAGTGCTACTTGTGTCACAAGTTAAGCTGTTGACTTTCAATGTGGTCCAGATATGTGCTTTGACACTTTGAGACTGGGTAAGTTTTTTGTACAGTGTATATAACAGTTACTACGTTTTGATTTGTACTGTTCCTAGTTTCCTTTAGTCCGTATCTGTGACGATTAAAGTTGATTAGTACAGTGAAATCTCATTACAAAGTGCTTGAAGGGAACTTAAAAATTCATGCTTAATATTGAAAATTCTTTAAACTGAACAGTTACTAAATGAAAAACTCTTTCTAGGGGTTTGGAATTATGTACTTTATAATGAAAAGTACTTTATACTGAAGTACTATATACTGAGATTTCACTGTAAAAGGTTGCTGATGTGCCCAACTAGCTAAAGAAAACACACAAAATTTTTGATTGCGAAATAAGTGCAGAAGAACCCACACACCTCAGGTTGCAGATTCCTATGACGTTAAACTACTTTGACTGTACGGTATCGAAACAATTAAGTATTTTCTCTAGCGGGTTAGTTAGATAATTTACAGAGTTGATTTACTGGGGAAACGGCTGCGATTACCCGGAAATCCACTCGATTGGTGACCCCTAGATACGCTGTCCACTGCCCCACAGTATATATACCAATGACAACTGAAAGGTAATAAATATTAATGTTGATGCCACTTCATTGTAACTAATGATTGCCTTTAAGAATAACACAATAAAATAACTTAAAATTTTAGCTTATCGCTACATTTTACTGTATTTATGAAGTAGTCCTGTTACACAGTTTGAAGAGAAAATTAAAATGCCATAATATCTAAGTGTAAATTGAGTGTGTTTACATTAGAACTCTGATGTTACGAACACAGATTTAACAAAACATCAGTTTGACAAGATTTTCGAAAAACGTGACCTGGAATTCCCTGTTTAACATAATTGGACTTTACGAAACATCGATATAGTTACAATATCTTAGGGAACTGTGACTTATTATTAGATCGGGGTACTACTGTATCTTTAATTTGTTACTGTTCAAAGTCTGCGAACTGGGTAGCATAACCTTACTGTTACAATCTATTATGACGTGTTTTTGAGGAACTAGAAACATTTTTTCTAATTTTGAGGAAAATCAGCAGAAGAAAGCTTTGTTTGTTATTTTGGTGGCAGCTTCATGCTGTTTTTGTCTTGGGGATTGTTGTACAGCTCATAGTTCATGTCTAAAATAAAATAATACCCCACCTCACATATAATATTGTAGATAAAATCAACCCCTCCACCTTAAAGCGTTAATACAGGGAAACAAAAGCCGCTAGGCAACTAATTACATCTTAAAATTAAATAGAAACATGTACTCGCAGAGTATCATGGAGGTTGCCATAATAGTTAACAACTACTGACTCTGGCTACCCTCTCTTCAACAGGCTAAATGTTTCTGATAGCAACCACTATCCATATCAGATTTTTATGTTTATGTGGGTATACTATTTTCAAACTTTAAATATTTTTGAGAAGTTATGTAACACAAACAGTTGTCAAGTTTCTTGGAAAACAGATTTCAATTTTTTTTGGAAAGCTAATAGTTTTCAAAAAGTTTTGTATCAAAGAAAGGATTTTTTTTTTTCGTGATGTAAAGAAACAATTGAAGAGTTTCGTTATACAATGTGTGAAGTGATGCTGATTTCATGAAATATGTAATTAAGAAATTGTGTGGGTTGATTCACTACTCACATCAGTTTTAATGTGAGGGATGCCGATTTAATGAAATATGTAATTTAGAAGTTGTGTGGGTTGTTTCACTACTCACATCACAGTTTATTGTGTGATACTGTGCAATACAGTACATTGAAACAGACGAAACAGACTGCGGCATATGTTCTTGTTTTTTTGTCATAAATTTTTTTAAATTTTTACAGTACATACAGTATATAAAATTTTAGTGATATGTTTAATATGTGGGGAGACTTATATTTGGATCTAATGGCCATGGTATTTCAAAAAAATGGCAAATAACTAGAATATTTTTAACCAAATGCTTTGAAAAAATTTGAGACTGGGTACAGTCATATGATACACAATTTTCCCAGAACGTTTTTTAAAATAATTTACCGTTTGCTAGCAAAAAATTATTTTTCTTCATTTTGGCGCAATTTTGACAACAAAATACAGTAATTCAGGAGCAAAAATCTAAAAATCGGTTTGGTGTATTGCAACAGAAAAATTCAACGACAATATATAAGTGTTAAAACTGTAAGAATGAATTTTTGATATATGTATTTGTGTTAAATATATTTTTGAAACCACTGTAATACTAAAGAGTGATGCCTTATGGTACTGCCATAAAAAATTAATGAAGTACAAAAAAATCTTGACATGAGAGAGAAAATTTGGAGACACGTACCTAATTAACAGAAATAGCTAGGTGAGTAGATTTTCATGTATTGGTTCATGTGTGTCATTTAGGTTAGAGCCTTTTCACTTAATTTTGTCATTCTAAGAACCTAACCACACTGTTATGTGAGAATTTATTGTACTTGTAGATAGGCATATTAACAACACTGTGAGCCAAGACATATTGTGTGGTATCATAATTACAATGTTACAATAATTTATTTCAAAAATAATTTTCGAAGGATAAAGTAGGCTTATGAGATTACCTTCCTCTCTACATGTGTGTGTGCGAATGTGTGTTGTGCATGCATGCACATGTGCGCATGTGTCCATGGCATGTTTTTTTGTTTGTTCCCTTCTCTCCTAAAGAAAAAAAAAACTGCATTCAACCCTTTAATCAAATTTCATCAAACTTGGTACTCATCGTATCATAACACTTTGTAACCTGACTTGACTATGGTGTGTAAGTACGTACTACTTTGTTTATGCCAGGTTCTTATTTTCAAAACTGCAGCCATTTAAACATTTGTTGAACATATGAGAATCTGAGGAACAATTTTTCAGAAATTCGTTGAATTCTGTTCACATAATACTTAGTAAGGTTACTAAATGGTTGTGTGTTCAAAGTATTGAAGTGGTGGCCATTAGGGCAGTGATAGATCACACAGTTATCTACTGTAACTATTTATCCACATTTCATGAAACACAGTACGCATGTAACACTTAAAACATTGACTTCAGTGAAGAGGTTTTGGTCAGTGTTTAGTATCTACGTCTTTAGAGTTGGTGAGGAATTACATGAGAGGGTTTTGAAGCAGCTCTGGAATTCGAGTTGGGGGAAAGGGGAGTTCTCAGAGAAATCTCGTCGGTCAACAGATTTAAACCAGTGGATCGTAGGTTCACAGCTAACACCAGGCCGTTGAATATGCGCCGAGTGTAACCACGCACCCAGGAGCAATCCTACACTCCTTAAAAACACTCGTGAACTCACTTATAGCTCGACACTGAGACGAGGAAAAACGCTAGCTACACGGAAACAAGCCAGAAGGGAGATTTCAATCAATTTATATTTAAGATCTCAATACGTACAAGTTAATCCAATGCACAATAAGTTCATTAATCACATGTAAGTGAAGATGTCCTTCATTCAACTTCTCTAATACCATACAGACTTACGATGATTAAATTCGGAAACGAGAAACAAACAATGTTGTGGCTGCCAAACAACATGCACCACTATTATCTGAAATGTAGTTAAAAGGGGCCCCAGCTGTAGCCAGCCCGC
>PNEQ01001077.1:0-36208 GCA_003012365.1 Medauroidea extradentata | reverse complement strand
GTAGGGGGAGGGGCAAGGGAAGGGAGGACACGAGCGGAGCCGAAGATTGCCGAGACCGGCCGAACACGTCGAAGCGGGACGGAGAAGAGTCACAGACGTCGGACGAGACACCACAGGTCTAATTTAACCACACACTTTTAGGTTATCACTGCATTCACAAGTCGCTGGCCGTAATAATACATTTCAGACAAGGAGTGTGCTACTCCTAGTTCAACAGTACAACATGAATTTTGTATATTATGTTTGTTCGTGCAATTTAAAAAATGGTACCCTTGTGAAACAATTTTTCAAAATTTATCCGACTTGGAACATTTTTAATACTAAATACTGAAAAGTGATTGTAAGGATATTTGCTAATGCTGCATTTAATAATGTGTGTCCCTAAATTTTTTGATTATATTGTACGTCCCCCCAATTTTTAAGATTTAATAACATGAATACATGTATCATTTTTAACACATTCTTTCATTTCCAGTAGTGCGGATAATCACACTTACTGCCCCCTCTGGTTGACTGTTGTGATCTGTGGCATGTCGAAAAAAACTGGCGTTTGATTGGCATTTGAAATCTGCAAGAGGAAGTAGTCATTCGTTCGCCATATTCGCAGAACGAAGTGGTGGAACTCTTGACACTTTGTTTTCAAAGTTCTTCTGCAATTTTTGGCAGAGGGACGTTATCCGTTGAAAAGAAAAATTCTCACGTCGCATGAATCTGGTTGCCCACCCACGACTGGCTTTGAAATTGCAGTGCGGTATGCTCCGTGCACATGCTATTTCTCTCCCCTTGCACATTATCATTTCTAACGAAATGCTGCAGGCATTGTTCCGCAATTCACGAATGTACTGAGTCACTTGCGCGCCAACTTTAGGAAACTTGCCACGTTTCGGTCCTCTAAACACACGCCTCATAGAAGTAGTGTTTTTCTAGTCGTCTTTTTGTTTACTCCAGCCACGAATAAGTTTCTTACTAACAAAAAATGCCCGTTCTGCGGCCCGATTCCCATTCTCTTCTGCAAAAACTGTCATTTGCAACTTGAACGCGGCCGAATATGAATTACGCTTTCCCATCATGCAAATCACTTAACAGAAAAAATTCTCACTCTGCTATCACTCTACTACATTAGCACAACTGAACGAGCTAAAACAATGGCATCACAGCATCTTCAGCACGCTCGAATTCCTTCTTCCCACGCGTCCAATCAGGACATGCCATTCAAGGTCGGACCAATGATAAGCGCCTATATGGTGAAATCTGGACCGCACGCCACAAGAAAGCAGGCTGTTTTATCTTGTTTACCGCTGCTCCATTTATTGTACCCATTAACTCATTCGTGCGTGGCGCGCCGACCGTTCGTGTCTCAGTTGCCGTCATTAAATAAAGGTGCAACGTATATGGGGAATCTTAAATTCCAAATTCAAGACCTCAAAATATGGGTGCGACCAATATACGATGGCGACCTGTATGCGTGTAAATACGGTATGAAGCTTGAGATGAGTATCTAAATTAAGATGCAATGCACGTAGTTCATATTTCCGTATTTGCATCACCAATTTGCACCCTTATTGAGGAAAGTAGGCTGATTTTTATTTAAGTACATTTTGTGTATACATTTTATGTATGGATAAATTTATATGTTTAGACTAGATTTTAAAAAAATGTTTCGTAGTTATTGCGATGATTTACTTCAGTGGCATACTGAAGTAGAGCAAAAACCTTATTTTATCTAGCATGTCTTAACTAACATAGTGTTATTGTTTTTCCAGCTTGGATGACAGCTTTGAACAGCACATAGCCTGCCAGCTGGAAGCTTTAGATGATATCACTGAGCAAGGAACAGAAGAATCTCTACCATCACCTGTTGTGTCTATGATTCGTCATAGTGACCATGTTTCTTGTGAAGATCTACTTGAATTTGCCTGTGACACACCAAATGCAAAGCGTACCAGGGGAAAAGCTCATGGGATTGATTCAGATGAAGTACGCATCATGGGAAAGGTGCTAGGCTCTGATGTAAGTGCAATTTTTAGTAGAGACGTTACTGTATTTCTTATATATTAAATTTTTAATGTTGCCTCATAGAAATGTGTGTAAGTGTTCTGCTGACTTTGTTAAATATTTAAAAAATTGATACATAATATTGTGAAAGCTTGTAGAACTTGTGTTTAGAAATATCTTGTTGAGGTTACCACATACTTTTTACTGAAATTGTGGTGAGAATATTTCTTGACTTATGCAATTTTGTGTGTACTATAGTACAAATGCTGTATACAGTTTGCAGTTGTCAACAGTAACTTTAATATGCTGTTGAAGTCGGCTGCAACTATTTTCCGTGTGCGCCACCACACTGGTGATAATCAACTGCTTGCTATGGAAAAATAAAAAATACACAGGAAAATGTTGGGTTGGTTCGGTTGTGTGATTTGATTCTTGCAACATGAAACAAATTAATCCAGATAAGAGTGAAATATCATTGACAGACTACCCCAATAAGTTTTACGTTTTTCTGTCACATTTAACTAGCAGAATTTCCAGTTTTATTGAGAGGCATGACAAATTCACATCTGATGCCACTACATTATGGTTGGTGTATGTGTTTGACTTACAAATGTAGGTTGTTTGTATAAATACTAAAATATTTTATATATTTAATATATTACCTATGTAATTCGCTAAATGGGGTCTGATATCATGGCTAGTCTGTGTTTATAAACATATCAAATGCACCATTTTCACAGGAGCTATAATAAGCTATTATGTACGGTAAATACAAATTTTGTCCTATGAAGAATATCAGTCATGTTAAGTTAAAACATTATTATAATTATTATTCTATTGCAGCCTGCGTATCTATAAACGAGATACCTAGCACACAAGTCACAAATGCTAAACTAACCTACACAGACAACACTAGGTACAGCTGATCTGAGTAGGTTATAGTGTCATGTCGCGCTCCTTCTCTGGTTGTTAACCTCGGAACTAGAGCCGGACAGCGACACTTCCAGCCACGCCCTCACGGGCTGGGTATATTCGATGATGAATTACCTGCACTTTTACTGAATGGTAAAGTTATTTGCCACGACTAGCTCTGCCGGTAATTTTACAGGATCATTTTTATGTTACCCTTGAAATGAAAGAGTTGTAGTTCGTTTCAGTTTTTATTCCGTTTTTTCACTATTGTATAATACAAAGCAAAAAAAAAAAAAAAAAAAACCTTCCTCCAGTTGCAAATGTATCGTCGGGGAAACGGGCCGCAGCCCGCTCGTGCGACTGTCCCCTGCCACGACGTGATGATTTCTCTCCCTCGGCGATGGTCTTTTCGCCTGACCCTGTGACCACTACTGTGCATTTCTCAGCTAGCCAATCACAGGCTTGGCCCTCGCTTGTTGCCTAATAAGGCGTACATGTCTGTCTTACAGGCACCCCCACCATTCAGCAACACTACCATACAACTATAGTGTCAGCCAATGGTTTACCAGGCTCCAAAACACTTCCTAATACGGCAGAGGCCAAACAAGAAATAAACATGCAAAAGAATTTGATGCCTCTACCCCCGACCAAATATGGTATAGATTGGGTACCCTTGTACAAACAAAGCTATGCTGCCATCGTCCTTCAGCCATGTGGCTATAATTAAGTTCATAATTCTCTAATTGAATTTTAAATTTCTTATATCAAAACATTGTATGTGATTCCTTCCCCCAATACACTGTCACCTTTGGAGTTTAAAATAATAAAAGAAAATTACATAAAAATATCCTTTACATAGATAGATAACCCTTAGGCCTACAATGTTACAATAGTAGTAACATACAATTGAAACATTATATTATTAAATTGCTCATATAGTGTTAATAGGTGCTCCTTTACTGATACTGACAATGAAACTAACTTAAATTGAAATGGTTTTCAGCACCAATAAATTCATATTTCAGCCTAAATTATCTTAAGTATGCACATATTTCAAGGTAAGTAGACCTAAAGTTTTTTAAACACATTCATTAGTTAGGCCTACTAGGTTAGGTATTTACTTATTTTGTATAATCCTAACAGAACCCATCGAGCAGCTGTCATATTTTAGGCTGATGTGTCAAAACAAAGCTATGTTTAAGACACAAAATTTAACAGGCCCTATAGTAAAATTTTGCTTTAGGTCTAATTATTTAGGTACTCGTTTTCAGCATGGATATGTCAGTAAAGCCTAAAAGTGCTAAACTTATTAATATTTAACTATGAGACTTACAATATAATGTTCCTTCATTTTATAAGCTGCAATTCCCACAGCAAATGACAGTACATATATTGAGAATTGTTAATATGAAAAGAATGACTGATGAGCAAAATAAATAAATAAACACATCACTTATTACAACTCTTTGCCTGAATGAATTATAGTATAGATTTGTAGAATGTGAGGGTTTCCTTGTTTTGATAAACAACATACTTCCAAATTATGAGATTCAAATTTTCTAATATTGTACCCCTACTTGCATATTTTAATTATAACTATCTGGCATTGTGCTGTTTTTTATAGTGTGACGTCCTTTGCCCACCCTTTCTGTAATTTATTTTTCTTACCTTAACATAAATGTTTAACTAAATACATAACCTGAGTCTTAATTAGCCTCTGATGTGCGCACGGGGTAAGAACCAATGCATGTGCGACAGTGCCGAGTTCGGTGCCCTGCTCATCCAGCGAGGGAGATCCAGCCGTGGTCATGTCAGTGGCCTACAATAATAGTGCGTCGTGACTAAGACCTACTTCCTTTCATTTACACTACTTCAAACAAACTCTGAGATAGCATGGACTGCGCCCCTGCGCGAGCGCAATAAGCCCAACCACCAAGGCAACCATATTTCCCAATCTGAATAGTAATGTGTAATTTCCATCTTGTTATCTTCCATGCCAATCTAGTGCACTGCAGTGTAACATTGTATTTATTTAATTGTATAAGTTCTTTACCGCTAAAGCGCTTCCGTTTATTCTGAATTGTTTTCTTTGTATTTGTCCTGCTGGACCAAGTAACTTAGTAAGTTGTAAGTTTTAAGGTGTTAAAAGTTGTGATTATTGATTTGGTCTAAGTATAGGCATAGTGGGTGTCTACGAATGCGCCACGGAATTTCACGTAACTTTGTCCTCTTGGAGAAATCTATTTAAGTCAGCCGTTCGAAAGCTATTAGTGTTTAAACATTTTAGTGTCTTTTTGATAACCTAAGTTTAGTTGAGAGGCGAGGGTGATGTAAGCCTTGGTGCGCACGTGACCCGCGCCTGTGCTTTCCTGATAAAGATGCCAGGCTGTTCCCGAGTATGGTTGCGCCTCCGTGATTTTGTAGTTTCATAATTCATTGTTTAATTATCTTTAATTTTATTACAAGAAGTTGCGTTTTGAATTGTTTTGTTTATTAAAAATGGGGAAGTGCTTGTAATTATAATTTAATTTTAGTTGTCTAGTAAGTAAGTGTATAATTGAATGGGTAATCCAGAAGGGATATGGCTGTTACGGCAGCGAGGCACGCAGTGAGCGTACCATCGTTTGCTTTCCCCTGACTTGAACTTGAGTCCTTGAATACGCTGGTCCATTGTTTTTTTCGAGTGACAAAAGATGGCGATAGGCTGAGGCCCCGCATATGCAGGAACTTTGAGCTGTCCGTTCTGGATCAATCCTAACATGTAATGTTGTTCTGTTCTGCTTTGCTTCATCTTTCTTTTCGAACCTAATTTAAATGGACGTTCAGTTGACGAAGGCTTTGCTGGTAATTTTAGCACAATATATTGAGATCCTTTGTACGGACACGTGGTGTGCGCCCACGTGGTCTTAGCCTGTTTTGATGCAACTTGAATGCCTTTCACTGAAGTAAATAATCATGATCATGAGAAGTGAATTTTTCTTTCTTCTGATTAATACAGTTAACGTCCACGTCTGAACCCACCCCAACAGCAATGTGTATTGTACTGTATGCAGATAGGAGAAATTGCGCCGACATGAGTCCAGCTAAGTTTAAGTGTCTATGAATTTTCCAGTTTACCAAGCAATCACGTTTGTCTTGCCATTACAATAGTAGACTGCAGATAAATAAAAAAAAATCTTTTTATTACTAATACTCAATTGTTTGTTTACTGTACAATAAACGGAAAAACAAACAAAAAAAACAGTGTTACAGTAGGGGCAGGATATCTATAAGTTTGTGACACGTCACAGCTTTGTTTCTGTTCGGTGCAGAAGAAAGGTGGGGGTAAAAGGGTGGGAACCAGTCGGGTTATCAACAACCGCATGTACAGTAAAACTCTGTTAAGAAGTTCCCACTTAAAAAGTTTTCTTCTATAATAAGTTTGAATTATATTTACCACTTCCATTACTGCAATAGTAAATGTACCCTTTTAAGAAGTTTTGCCCTGTTAATAAGTTAAAATATTTCAGTCCTTTCAGAAACTTCTTAACAGAGCATTGTAACTGAAAACATTGGCTACTCACCAGCCGCATTCCAGAACATCGACACCTTCCATTTTGTCACTTGACGATCCCTATTGGTCACTGTCGCTGTCTACACCTCCTAGCGTTGTTATAATGTGATCAGTTTAAATGTCGAATGAGCATCCAAGTCGTAATACTCATTTTCAAGTTTCTTGACATGTTCATAGTATGGTTTCCAGCCATCTGCTTGTATACTGTCAAACACTTTTTCCCAGAGTTGTTGCAAATTGCTGAAATTACAGGAGATATTTTGTGATGCAACTGTTGTTTTCACTTCAGCCCACATATTTTCTGTAGGATTTAAGTCTGGGTGATAAGGGAGTAAACAAAGTGTTGTATGTCCGTAGCGTTTCAGTATTTTGTCCTCTGAATAGACAGCTTGCAGAGGCTTGTATTGTTTTTTAAGCTCATAAAGAGTGGGCTTCAACATGTCATTCGCGAATGAAATGTTTTGTTTTCTCAACCACTCTTGCATTTCCTGTTTTGTAGAGTTGGATGTTGTTTATTTATTAATCAAGTCTTTGTGATAAGGTGCATTGTCTTAAGACGACTATACTGTTGACAAGAATATTGGGTGCAATTTTTCCCTTAACCACTTTTTGTAGTTTTCTTTGTTTATGTTGTGAAGGTAATCCGTTGATTGCTGAGACTTCCTCGCCACTAATGCATTTGGTGCAAATTCATTTCCACTTCTAGCATGCACTATTATCAATCGCTGTCCTTTTGAAACAAGCGTTAATAGGCCGTGCACTGAGTCATCGCTCCAGGATGTTTGTTTTGTTGTATGTGTGATGACAAAATGTATGTTTCGTCCATGTACACTATATTTCTATTTTCGTCTCTGAATTTTTTTACAGATCTTATGTACTCAATTCTTTTCTGTCGTATGTCAGATTTCTCAATCAAAAGAAGATGCCGTGATTTAGTTTTTTTCCAACGAAAACCAATCTTTTTCAAAATTTTTCATAGTGCTGTATTACTGCCTTGAACATTAATGCCCTTCTTAAGTTTCTTCTGTAACTTTTGACTGTAGGGACACATTTCTCTTTTAATTAAAAGTTGTATACAGTTCTATGAAGTACTGTTTGATCAAAATCATTCAACTCAAACTTACAGGCCCTCTGTCTCTTCTGATCAGGTATAACACAGGCTCCAAGAAGCAAGTGTTGTGGATTCTGCCTTCAGACTGCAAGAAGGTTAAATTTTTTTTGGCCAACTAGTACGAGTGTAACAAATATTCCTGGGAATGCGTTATTGCTTACTTTTTTTCCTTCAGTGCGCCGACTGGGGTTGGCAGTAGCCGTCACTCAGGCTTTCAGATACCCTGCACCCACTGTATCAGGGTTTTGGAACAGTATTGGCACTGGTATTGGGGTATAAGTATAGGAAAATGTAGTATCGGAACAAGTGTAGTAAGTTTACTTATTTTTTACAGTACTAATATTTACTAATATTATTTTCTGTCCAACTTGTTTTACAGAGTTTTTGAAATCATTATTATCAGTTTTGAGTCGTACAAGAGTAAGATAAGGTGATGGATGCTAATGAGCTGATGACGATGATGTTGAATAGTGATAGTAATAATAGTAACTCGCTTAAGACGTTCCCACGAGATACGTTTTCCCATCTTGAGTTGTTTGGCTCGTTTGGTCCCATCACTTTTGTCATAAGAACCATGTTAAATTTTCCTACATTTTACGTTTTGCCACGTGCCTAATTTCCCATGTAATATGATCAACTATAGTAACAAAACTGAATTTAAAAAATAATGTGCACGGTTTTCTTTAGTAAACAAAATGAAAGGAAACTGCTAGAACTATACCGCATTTGTTTATGTTTTTTTACTGCCATCATAGATTACTGACGTGAGATGTAACGTTCTACAGATGTTAGCGAGCAGGTACACTCAGAAAGGCCAACGTGTGAGAATAACATGAAACAATGTAATACGTCAGTGTTCAGTTTCTTGCATCAGTACTAATAATATGTAGACACATTTATTACTAAATGAGTGCACATTAAAAGCAACAAAAAATTTTAATTTTTATTTCATGTTCCCGTATGTTTTCTTTAGACCGTACATTAAATTGTACTTGCGACTCCAATAGTAAAAAATTGATTAAGAATGCACCTACAACGGTAACGGAACAAATGCTACGTGATGCATAGAACATTTTTTCTCTTACTTATGTCTTGCTGAACCTCCACCAATCCAGGGGTGCAGAAATGTATTTGGAATGACTATTTTCCCCGAACACATTAGTTTGACCTGAAACTTTCCACCAAAGCCATTGGACACTTTTTAACACATTAAGGGGCAATTTGATTATGTTAAACATTAATAACAAATAACAATCATTCAGAGCTTACCAAAGGACAATATGTGACAGCATGGCTTGTATGTGAGTGCAACAGCTCATTTACGTGCACATGCAGATACTGATTTTTTTTTCTCAACAAAATTTCTCCCTTAGGTATTCTGATTTCCCCCGAACCTCGTTCCCTTGATCGGACATATTCTGCACCCCTGCACCAATCTATGGCTTTTGTAAATTTTATTTCTTTACCACATGCTTGTTGAACACATTAAATAAGGTTATTAATTAATCATATTCAAGTTTCTGAAGTAAGTCCTACGGTATTGATTGTGCTTAATGTGAAGTTGAGTATAAAGTCGATAATAGGGAAGCTATAACTGTTAAAGAAAAACTTGCAATAATTCAGAAAGTTGATTCCAATCCTTTAACTTCCCATGTCAGCATTGTCAAAGAACTTGGACTGCCGGCATCAACACTCAATTCAGTTGTGTCAAAATGGGAAGAAATTTTACGTGAAGCTATCAGCACATCTTATAGTTGCAAGAAACACAAGTTGGGGAAGTATGAAGAAGTTGAAAAACCATTTCTTGGATCATTTAAGCTGCAGCGTGCCCAGAACATACCACTGAATGGCAGCATTGTAAAGAAAAAAAGCAGAATGAATCGCAGTTCATCTTGGAATTGATTTCCAAGCTTCAAAAATCTTTCAAAGCTTTTAAAATCAGTTTTCCTAGTTAAAAATATACGTTCCACAAACTTCTTAGAGTATAGTACCTTCAAAAATGTCTTAACATGGTTTTACTGTAATATACCTCAGTTGATAGTACTAAAACCTCACTAAAATAAATGTTCTTTGTGTTCAGACAGTTTACAAATAACCAACTCTTAACCATGAAGTTTGAGTATATGTTACAAGAATGTCCATTAATTCCACCCTTATTATAGTTTCTCTGTGAGGTAAAGAAAAAGATTCTGTAGATTGTTTATCTGGTCAAGAATAATGTGTAATACACTATGTATGTATACTGAAAATAACAAAGATGTGTGTCATTATGTTTTACAGTAGAACCCTTTTATATATAAAACAGTAGAACTCTGTTATAACATTTCTGAAGGGACCAAAACAATGTTTACTTTATAAATGGGAAAACATTGTAAGAGGGTAATTTTATATTACAAATTAATTTTAGGGACTGAATGAAGGTATGTACGTAGCATTATAACCAGGAAAACATTAAAGTGGGAACATCATGAGAGGGTTCTACTGTAGAACCGATATACATTTGTATCAGTTGAAGCAGTGCAGAACACTAGACGGTGTATGATCAGGGTTATTATGTAAGAGTTAAAGTACAGTAGCACTTTGCTTAGTCAAACATTGAAGTGACAGATGATGGCTTGGTACAGGTTTCAGGTGAAGGTTGTGTGGCTGCACTGAACGTGTGTGACTGGGATGTACATCAAGCCATTAAAGTAGCTCGTCTGCACCACCTGCTTCACACAACCACAAACCTATCTGGTGTCGTCACGCTGGAGCTGTGTAACATAGCGCTGAACACATGTGGGTGGGATGTTGCGCGTGCTGCCAGTTGGATTATTGCTCAGGAGCAAGGAGATGCAACACAGGTCTAGCAGCGGGTAAGTGTGTTACATCACTTTAATTCATAGTGTGTAATATTTCAATGGTTTCATGTGCATTGGTGATATGATTTGGTACAGTGTGTTTACTTTTGAATTAATAACGTACCATTAAAGTAAATATTTTAGTAGAATTTTGTACCTCCATTTAAAGGTAATTAATTTTCCACTCCATTTCAAATGCTCTCGAAGACAATTAGCTTCTGTAGTTGCATAATTAATGTTACAAAGACTGAAACTGATACTTCACCTACACTACCAAGGCATAGGCAAACTGGGGAATACAGACCTGAACTATATTTGAGGTAATGCAGAAAGGAAGTTTGTGACTCACCTAATTCCCCTTCTGTATTTTATGGTCTGTGAAGTGACTTTAAAATGGTTCAGTCAACAACTAGTGACATGTGGCTGAAAGAAAACAACACATCGCAGTATCATTCAGGGTGCTGCCGACATGTGAGCCAATACGTGAGCAAGGATAGGAATATATGTACATGTTAAATTATAATTGAGGTGCGTAGTTATTGTTTTCGGACATAAGCTATTTTCTGCTTTCAGAAGAGAAGAGTGTTGCTACAGGAATGTAAATGTAGAGGAAAAATTTATGAGATGATGTTTTCATATATTTTTCAATAATGAACGTACTTAATTATTAATACCTTTCAGTGTATTAGTGTATATAATTTCCTTAAAGATTTTATATAGTCTCAATTTAGGCCTCGTCGAGATGAACATAGAAAGTCTCTGGTGGCATATATGTTGGTACAACAATTAATTAGCCACACCGAATGTGCTGTATTTACCCTTGCACCACACACACATATTTTCTTAACAAAATTGAAAAGTTGAGGTGCAGGTCATGCACAGAAATCAAGGTTTTAGATAAACCATAGTACCTGTGAAAGTTGGGTTTGTCATACATTCCAGTCTGCTGGCATGATTTATTACAATGTAAATATATCTAAGATATGAAGCAGTTCAGATTGTAGCTTTTTATCAATAAGTACACAAAACGCAGTCGTTATCATCACCGTTACTTACGCTCCTGGGTTGGGCGCACAGCTTGTGGCGGCCCATAAGGACATGCCGAACATCAATATGCTTGATTTTGCCAGACAATGCCGAGTTGGGCCAAGCTCTCCTCTGGTGATCATATTAGGCACTCACAACACTGCATATGGCTGTACGGAGAACCAAGATCAAAATAGTGCTTTAGTGCTACGTCAAAATGAGCCACAGTATAACATTCTGTAACTACTGACAATTGCCGACAGAATGCAGTATATGCTGCTGTCACTGTAGAGCATTTGTGTGCAGTGCAGCCAGAACCCACTAAGACGACGTAAGCATTTCTGAGCTGGGCGTCATTTCGTCCTGGTCACACCCGAACTAGATGAAGAGATGATACTGGGGCAACCCTGGCTGCAAGATGTGCAGTGCATTATCGACTGCGGCAAACTCCAGCTACACCTGAGAACCAAGACACGGCACACCCTGCACTGGGACATGCCACCACTAGAGACGCCAACCCAGGTCATTCTCCCAGAAGACATATGCTCCCAGTTACCTGAAGACGACTAAAGCAAATTCCTCCAGCTACTAAACCAGCACATAGCAGCATTCCAGACTGAAGGGCCCCTGCGACAGACCCAAATTTGTGACCACAACATACAGCTCGCCCATCAGCACTCTATCTACTGCAAGCCCAGAATCCCTAAAAGAAGAGGGAAATCATCAGGGAACCAGGTCGCCAACATGAGGCAGCAACAGGTAATCGAGCCTACAGACTCTCCCTACTACAACTCTTGCATCATGCTAGTACGGAAGGAGGACGGAGATACCTGCTTTTGCGTGGATTACTTGCCACTCAACCAGATAACTCAGCCTGTCGCTCCCCCCCCCCCCTGTAATCGTCACCAACATACTCAGGAGTCTGTGTGAGGCCAAGATATTCTCCACGATCGACATGCAGAGTAGTTATTGGCAGGTGCCAGTGAAACCAGGAGCCCGAAAGTACACCGCCTTCACGACCGCTGATGGAGAGCAGTTCCAGTTCAGGGTGATGCCCATTGGCCTTAAAAACGCCCCGGCAACCTACCAAAAAATGATGAACTGCACTGTCTTAGCAGGCTACCTTGGAAGATTCTGCATAGCCTACCTCGATGATAGTACCATCTTCTCCCAAGACTGGCAGCAACACAGGTAGCATCTTCACCAAGTCCTGGAGCGCCTCCGCATCCACAGACTCAGCGCCCTACTAGACAAGTGCCACTTCGGCAAAACCACAGTAGAATTTCTGGAACATGTGGTCACTCCAGACGGGAATCAACCTCAAGCCGGCAAGGTCTGGCAAATCCTGGAGGCCGAAACCCCAAGGACCCCGAAGCAGCTGCGCCACACTCAAACCCAGCAGAATCTTCAAGCCCAGTGGGACGCCTCACCGACCCACCAAGCCATGTTAGCAGATAGCCTTGGACCTAATGGGACCCTACCCCAGGAGCATCACAGGGGAATGATTCCTCCTGGTGGTAATAGATCTCTTTTCCCGCTAGGTGGAGGCCTTCCCATTAGCCAGCACTGAAACACATGTCATAATCTCCAAGTTGGAACATGAAGAATTCCCCCGATGGGGGTACCTGAAAAGTCTCCTCACAGACAATGGCCCACAATTTGCCAGCAGGCAATGGACGGTAGCCTGTACCAAGTGGGAGGCTGATGTATGGACCACTCCTATCTACCAACCCCAGGGCAACCCTACGAAAAGATGAAACCAAGAGCTGAAGAAGGACCTACGATTCCACGCACAAGGGATCACCGACAGTGGGACAAAGCCCTGCAGACAGTCCTGTACGCCCAGCGCACCAGATTCTACAAGCCACGCCAAGCGAACTTCTTCTCGGCTACAACCTTCGCCGCCCTGGAAAATGGAAGTAGAAACAAGCACCCACCAAAATGTCCTCAGCCCAAGATCCAGGTACTCGCCCAGGAACAGGCCACCGCTGCGGCACAGCACCAAGACAGGTACATAAGGAAGAAGTACCCGCAGCCCAACCCTGACTCTCCAAGTCACACCTTTGCTGAAGGCCAGCTAGTCTTACTGAAGACCAGGCTGCTTTCGAGCCGCCAACACCATTTCCATGCAGGCCTCGCTCCCAAGTGGGAGGGCCTGACACCATCATCAAGCAACAAGGCCATGTCTACTGGATAGAGGGCCCCGATGGAGCGATCAAACGAGTCCACCGCTTCAGCGTTAAGAACCATGCAGGAACTTTCCTGCACGACCCAGCACCACAATGTCAGTCAACCAATCCCCAGACTCCGCCATCAAGGGATCCATAGTGAGACCCCACTTTCTTCATAGAGAAGCCATCACTCTGCCAGAGAAGACCCCCGACATGGGAAGAAAAGCTACAACACATGTCCGCCGACGACAGTGGCGAAAGTCATGAAGAGCAGCTGTACATCTCTCCCAGCCGCCCAAGCATCGGGCCAACTACCACCAAAGAGGCGACAGCCTTACCCGAGGGAACCACCCTCCACACCACCCTCATCAGGGAACAAGACTCCAACGAGCCTACCCCACAACCGGCACTTCCACACCAGACAGACCAGGGGAAAGCAGACCTACTTGCCGAAGAGATCCTGGCACCAGCCTCAGCATGCAAACCCCCAGGAGCAGTATCGCTCTGTCCTCCAGAGGACCACCACCACCACCTGTGGCAACCAGGGCCTAGTCAATGGCCCACCCCCAGAATACCATCAATCCAGCCAACACCATGTAGATGAGCAGAGGCCATCCTAAACTTGGTCAGGCTACCACCACGAGGCTGCCGACAAGAGAGGTGCCAAACCAGCAACCGGACCAAGCCACTGCCAGGCCATGGGCCCCAGCCTCTCGCGAACTTGGACCCAGGGAGCGCCAGACCTTGTGGCGCACATTGATGGGCGACCCCGCCCAGAAATGAGGAAGGTACCACGAGACTCCATGGAGACCTACCCGCCCCAGAAGCTTCCAGTGGCCCAGCAGCAATGCACATCAGGGTGAGTCCCACCACCAGAAGACCCCGAATTGAGACACACTGTAAAAAAAAATTATTGTAATACCTTTTTCATTTTCCAGGCTTGCGCCTCATACCATTGTATTGTAAACCTAATCATAAATTTTTTGTTCGGAACCTCGCTTAGCCAGTCAGGGGGGTGTTGACGCACCTCTTAAAGGTGCTAATATATATTTTAAGCTCGGTCCCACATTTTGTAAATGCTTAAGAGTTAAGCCTACCTTGTTTTTTGCCCAAGGGGTCACTTAAATCCTTATTGTGAGCCGTGTTGCCGTAAAAACGTAAGGACTTAAGGTTAGAAGTATTTATATTTACCGTTTCTGTGTGTGTATATTTACACCTGTCTATAACAAATGTAAACAAACTATGGATACTAAGCTAACCACCCCAGGCGGCGAATTAGATACTTTGAAAAGAGGATGTATAACAATAATTTTAAATGTAATAATATTAGTTTTGTGTGTTTATTTTGTGCTTTATTTATATTCTTTTGGCAACACGGACATTTTTATGGCCCCGCGGGAAAGTTTAAGTGCATGCACGTAATTTTTGGCTGAGTAGTGGGAAGTTGTGGGTGTCAAGGTGTCGTGCCTGCTGGCCAGCAGACAGCCTCCTCTCCAGCAGCGGCCATCTTAACCACCCACTAACCGAACTTTCAGCCGCCCTCCAGGGTATATAAGGTGGGCTTTTGCCTAGCCAGTCAGTCAGTCAGTCAGTCAGTCAGTCAGTCTAATACTCGGGTCTCCGCCCGTAGCAAACCTGACCGACCACCTCTCCCTTATAGCAGGTTGCTACCTGGTAAGGAAGCCGAAGCCTGCTCTCCCAACCTTCCCTAACTATCCAACTACCTACCTGTGGGTTGCTGGTTGTAAGGAAGCCGAAGTCCCGACAACCTCTCCTTATAGTGGGTTGCTGCCTGGTAAGGAAGCTGAATCCTGCTCTCCCCTACCTTACCCGCCTTACTACCTATTTATGTACCGTGGGTTGCTGCCTGGTAAGGAACCCGAAGCCTGTTCCCACCCTTGTTCCATTACCAAATATGTTGCTTGAGGAGACACCCATTCCTAGCCCCGTGAACAGTATAAGGAACGTGCCCTATTGCGAGTGCTTGTTGGCACGTGGCACATCTCCACCAGAAGTGTATTTATCTATCGTATTTTCTGTGGCTTCATATTAAAAACCACGCGGTCAGTCGTAATGCAAGTGAAGTGATGGTACAAACCAATGTGTATCAGTATGGTGCAGTGATTGTAAATAGAGTGTAGTGAACTTGTTTTTACGAAATAAAAACACCATTAAATTGACTTGCATGTTTCATTATTTTGTGTGTAAAGTTAACTTATGTCCGAAAACTACATCCTAGTGCTAGATATCTCCCAGGAGAAAAGAGCATCCATTGAAGGGCATAAAGCCATAGCCGCTGCTGAACGCCGATTAGCGGCCACTGTCAGTACAAATCACATACCAGCAGGAATTATCCCGCCACCACAACCAGCATCAGGTAAAACTTTTACTCTGGCTCAACTTTCTCGGCAGTATAAAGGCACAGAAAATAAACCTCAGCGGCAACAAGATTAGGTATTTTAGCAGCATCCTTTGGGAGGCACGGCATATTTGCCACCCTCTTATTAGCCCAATTAAGACGCCCGCACTGCACCCCAGGGTCCAGCAGTGTAAGCGGGAGGCAGCACAGGAGCCCAAGCCCCTCTCAGATGGTAAGCGCCGCCTTCTGCGCGAACTATTTTAGGCGAGTTGACTTTACACCTAACCCTTTCCATCTATGTGAGAATTTTTTGCACCTTGTTCCTAGATTGTATTGTGCATCCTTAGCAGGAAACCACTCCCCTCATGACACCATCAATCTCCTTACCCCTTCATGGAAAACCTCTGAAACTAACCCAACTTGCACATATATCCCTGAAGGCTACTAAAACTCCCTTACGAGCAAAGTGCGGCAAAATAGTTAAGTGTTTGTGTTCTCATGATTGTTTTTAATTGATGGCAGGATAGAAGAGTACAGATAAATTTTTGTTTCCCTTAATTAAGTACATCCAGTGCATTTTTTATTTAATGTGTGTATCATACGTGTGATGCGAAGTTGAATGTAACACGCATGTAGGCCTACAGTTTACTTTGCCTGTACAGTACAGTATCTCAAAAATGCATTTACGAGAAGTAGACCATTACAATTGAGTGGGTAGAGAGATTGGGACGAGCTTTAACAGCTATGGTTCTCAGAACCGACGAGGAGTGAACTATGTGTATGGAGCGGCATTAGATGACAAGGTCAGGTGAATTGTAAGATCCCTAAAAATTGGTGACCAAGGACATAGTCCAGCACAATTCCAACATCATAAAATCCTAAGTAACCCTGTCAGGGATCAAACCCGGATGGCCTTTATGAAAGACAGGTAATCTGACCACTTATTGCCACTGCCTCTACAGTTATCTATGTTATGTCTGTAACATGAGGAAGAAAACTTGATCACCATTTACTTCATCATCAATGCTGGCAGTATAACAAAAGAATTAAGAAGTATGTTACAGTGATTAGGAGTGTTAGCAAAGACTAAATTGTGAAGTGAAACATTTCATGAGGCAAATTTTTATTAGCCCATACAAATTTCGCACAAACAGATAGTTGGGGAATTTTTTTGTTACAAGTCAGGGAATTTCATTTCCAATATTCTGTGGCCACCCTGAGTAGTAGAGAAAAATTGTTTTTGGAAGTGTTTTGAAAATGTGGGAGTTGTGGATCTTACATAGGGTGGATGGTACGTGGGTGAATACTGTAATTTAATATGTATGAACCTATCATTGCTCGTGTCAGGGCTGCAATGTATGGAGCACCTTTAAGGGTTGAATCACAATTAAAAAACAGGAGAAAATATAACAGTAGAAACTGTGCACTATCAAATACCTTGTGCAAATCATAATTTAATTCTTCTTGTAATATTAAGTCAATGATATTTTTTCAATGACTCTGAAGCGTTTGTTGCTAAATGGAATACATCCGAAGACCAATTGAATATACTGTATTTGAAGTAGAATTGTATTTGGTGATTATAGGAAATATATTAAATATACTATAGAAACAAAGACACAGTAAACTGCACAGTGAAAAACGTTATACAATATACATAGAAATATAGTTTTCAACTTTAAAATTTTTTATTCTCATCTTGTTTTATTCTAGTGTATTTGGGATGTTTAACCAACATGGAGGATGTTCAGTAAATCCTTCTTCTGATTGGTTGTTTTGCTGCCCCATGTGCCGCATAAGAAGTGGAATATTGTATTACAGTTTCATATATCAGCATCTCTATGCACACAACCAATTTCGAGCAGTTGTTAATCATATGTTGAATACATGAGCATCAGTTCTCATACATGTTTATTATGTCAATTTTGAACTCTCCTTAAGGCTACAGCGGGATGACATTTGCACCCTTTCCCATCCATTTTGTGAATCCGTATCTTACTGTTAAATGGAAGGGTAGCTGAGCAACTGGAGGAGATTCATAGCTGTTGCAGCTTCACATACATGAGTATCCTGCATGTCTCAGCTGTCAGTGATGTACATTTAACATAGCCTTCATGTGTGTTGTGGATGACCTCCTTCAGCTGCTGCTTGACACATGTCAGTTGTGTCAAGCTGAAAATCCTATTGATGCTTGCCCATATTTTAATCGCTAACAAAGTATTAACATTCGTCTGCACGTTGCCAATTATAGTGTTGCCGTTCATTGTAGCATGTAAGATGGTAATGTCACTGTTTTTATTTGTTGACCAACAATTACTTGTGTTAATATGTTCCAATGTTTTTCTAATGTGTAATTTCAATGCATAATTGCTTCATGCAACTTTGTTAACCTTGTACCAGAGTTTAGTTACAAGTATGGCTGTATGCCTAACCAGTATTACTATCCCATGCACGGACTTTGTAAAGTGCAATCACAAATGATCACGGGACATATACACGTAATTATGTATTATATTTGTTCCTTATGCCTTAAAATGTGTCTATTATACAGATACTACATAATTCATTGTTCTGTCAGTTATGTTAACATAGTATATTATTTGTCGTGTTATAATATCAATGAACAGTTTTTAAATTTGATCTAAAATTATGGTTTATTTTTTTAAAAATATAACAATTTATGTTATAATAATAACCTTATAGAGAAACCGAAATTTGCATGCAGCTACTAATTATTAAATAGTCAATTTCAGAGTTTAAGTGTTTATGAAATAATATACCTACAGGCTAAACTTTTGAACATGTGGCACCCATCCCAGTTATTTTAATAATATTACACGTAATTTTAAAAAATGTTAACATGTAATTTTTTCTGTTCATTTTGTACACTGTGTTGATATAGTTAATTAGTCAGGTTAAGACTTAAATTTATTCAAAATATATTGTATTTTCTTGTATTAAGGGCGTGGTATACCGCAATTTTCATCACCATTATTTTATTTTTTATTTGCACCAGACATTTTTTTTTCTTATTTTAGACACAAAATGTGACTAAATTTGACTCTAATGAAATTTTTTTATTTGTCATAGTTTTTGCGTAATGGCTTGTTAAAGTCATATTTTGCATATTTCCGTTTTAACGACCACACTAAAACCAATTAATATACCAAACTCAAAAAAATCACAGTCGATAAAGACATTGCAGGCTACATTGACATGCTCATAAAAATAAAGAATAAAAATTATTTGAATTTTAAAAAAATGCGGAAACTCAAAATTAAAATTTAAAAAATTCAATATTTTTTTAAAAATACAAATAATTTTTTACTTTAATTTTATGAGCATGTCATTGTAGCCTGCAATGTCTTTATCCACTGTGATTTTTTTTAGTTTGGTATATCAGTTGGTTTTAGCGTGGTCGTTAAAACGGAAACATGCAAAATATGACTTTAACAAGCCATTACGCGAAAACTATGACAGGTATAAAAATTTCATAAGAGTCAAATTTAATCACATTTTCTGTCTAAAATAAGAAAAAAATGTCTGGTGCAAATAAAAAATAAAATAATGGTGATGAAAATTGCGGTAGACCGCGCCCTTAAAACTGGAGTACCCTAGACTCGCAGTCATCCAGCCTAAATGACGATCAGTCGGGCTTGATATGCCAAAAGTCGGTTTATACTGATCACTAATGTATTTCAAACGTCAAAATTCTGTTTAATGTGAATTTGAATTAAATTAATTACATAATATAGGTCACATAAAACAGTACTTTAATTAAACAAAATGTTACGCTGTTACTATGTTTTAATGTATGAATAGCGTAGAAACATATTTAAACAAAGGACATTAAGAGGTTTTTTCCCCCTCGAAGGTGAGGGCAGGATTGTCTGGATGGTTGGATCACTGAGGAATGGATTACTGCGAGTTTACTGTATGTGTAGTGTGAAGAGAGCTAATGAGTTTAATATTAGGAGTCATTTTGCATTGTAAAAATTGTTTTAATAGTTTATACTAGAACTTCTTCTGAAAGAAAATTTTTCAACTTTTTGCAGGTAACATATTGCTGTGGCTTGAAGTTTTGACCCAGCAGTATTTGAAAGGAAAATTACCTCCGGGCCGAATATGTAATACGTTTAGTATTGCTATTTAAATGCAATAGTTTCAGTTCACACTGTTAAAGCATATTCATTTGGCCAATATACATCCAATTACAAGTAGGTATTGTATACCATTCCTATTAGTATAACCACTGTGTTCTTTGCACAAAATTTTTCTGTTGTATACCAACTTGCAGTGTCATTTGAATTTTTGATGCATTTATAGGTATGTATTTGTGGAGGATATAAACTTCAGTGAATAATGTAAATATTGATGTTACTGTAATTTTTTGTAAATGAAATTTAGTGTGAAATAGTTTTTTCCTTTATGTTTGAATGCTGCTTTTGGAAATTAAAGTGGTCACTAGTCTGTTAGTAACAATGCATGATGCTTGGTCATGTGCATTGGGACTATACTCACAGTGTAGTGAAACTATTTTGAAAGAAGTTTGCGAATTCTGTTTTAGGTTACCATATCTGGTACTAAAATTACATTGACCTCTTGATAGGGTTGAAGCCCATAAAATATTCCAAAGTTAGTTCAAGTACAAATTTTATTGTATACTGTATTAATATTATGTAAAGGCAGCTTTAGTATTACATTACTACTTATATAGTACTTACCTCATTATATAAAGAATCTTAATTTACAAATATTAGTGTTTAGGCAAATTTAATTACCTGTAGTTTTTTTGTTTAGTGAGTGTACTTTTGGACATTTTATCTGTATGTAATTGAAATTTGTTATTCTGTATAAAGCCTATTTATTTTAAATATTTTGATTGTGCTATATACTAGAGTGATTCTATTAAATTAATATGGGTGTTTGAAGTACCGGGAATTTTCAACTGAGCAAAAGCTGTATGTATTAATTGCATCTGTCTTTTATGTACATTGTACTCTGCAACTGTTTAAAATCCTTGGTTTGTAATTTGTAGTATAGACTTTATTTTAGGGATGCTTTGTATTAGATGTAAATATTGTAATATTTCTACATGTTCTGGAAGAATTATTAGATATCTAGCCAAAGCTTTATCTGAAGTGTACTTCAGAAATATTTATCTAGTAATTACATGTATTTTATACCATCTGTTTTAGAATGGTTCTTAATTGGGTATTGTTGTTGGCAAAAATAAAAATTGTAAGTGCGATTTGTAACATTGCTCAATTTATTGTGTAGGTTTTTGTACTTACAATTTGTCTGTTATACTCATATGTTGTATAACCTCATTTACTCCAAGCATTGGAGAAAATAAAAACTATAGTAGTGGAGTACATACATTGAAATATGTTAAATGTTTATATTGTATGTAAACACACGGACCGTACTGCATTGTATTTTTGGTTTTTGAAACAAAATGCCCTGAGCAGACATATTGAATACGGGTAAAATGGTGATCTGACAAGTTAAGAAAAATGATCTTGGCATGCCCACTGTTGCAGAGCAATAACTTTTTGAGAAAAATGAGTTGAAATTATGAAAATTGAAATTCTGTAGTATAAATAAAGGAAGTGTTTTAGTAATATTTATCTCACACTAGATAATAAGGTTGTGAAAATTGCAGAGAATTTGGTAATCTTACTGCATCAAAAACATACAAATTACTTCAGTTGCAGCATTTCAATTACAGTGTTCACCCATGTACCCCTCGCACCCGCGCACCTCCTTTTTTCAATTACAAGTTTGGAAAAAAAATTTTTAAAAAAGAAAATTCACAGTTAATGTTGTAGACTTCAGGTAGTCGCTGGTAGGCAAATTTGCAGCTAAAATTAGCCGAAGGTCGTGTTAAACGTGTGTCTTAGCCGTAGTGAATGTACAAAATTTATTTATGATGTTCCAAATGTTCTATCATGTGTTACTCTGAACGGTAACTGACACAAACAATTTGATCACGTGGTGCTAATAGTATTGCACAAACAATTAGCAACTTGCCAACAAAATGCAAAACCTTGAGTCGAAAAACTTTTTTTAATTTGGCGCCAATCTCTAATACACGACGCTGTGATGTCGTACTTACGATATACTGCGCAATTTCCTATTTGTTCTGCTACCTTAATTACTTTTAGCTTCTCACTCACTGTAAAGGATTGCAATCGTAATTTTGACATTTTGATTTCTCAAAGAACTACCAAGATACATACTACCGTGCATAGTCACTATGAAAACACTCATCTCATCTGCTACACACCGAGAACAATGCCGCCTGCCTGCCGAAACACGTAACTAGTTATTGATCGCGCTTCCAGCATTCCTTCGCCTGCATGGCTGTGTGCATGCGTGCCTAGCCACCTGCGCTGTTGTCAAGTCTCCCCGCACGCCAGTTACCTACCCACGTAGTGCGTGGACCTCAAATACAAATTATCCATATAAGCCACGCATCCCCATTTTTGTGATCCAAATTTTGGAAAAAAGGTGTGTGGGGTACATGGGCGAATACGGTACTATACCAAATTACATTGATCGTAGTGTTGGTAACGTAAACAAGGGTAGTTAATGGGATTGATACTGTATGTTTAATTTGTATTTAAAATACAATTTTAGTTTGTTTTCCAATTTGATATAAGTAAAATATGACACTATGGATTAATTACATTAAAGATTACTGTTATACTGTTCTTAATATTATCTGGTACTGTATAGTGTGGCTTGCAGTGAAATTTTGCAGTCGGAGGATGTAACTGGAGTCTAATGGCCGATGTGTCACAGTTGTAGAATGTTAGTCACGAAAACTCCGATTAAATGTGAGTCTGCAGACTACGACTTCCCCGACTAGCCAATCAGCACTGACGAGATCATAGGTAATAGTTTATGAAAGGTACAAAAACAGCCAGAAATGCAGTAGCCCAAAAATTAAAATGATAATTAATTGACAAACAGTATCACTGTAAAAAAAATAATAAGTTTAATAATGAAAGACAGTACTCTTGAATGCCTTTTGCATGTTTCATTTACAATATTGTTCTCCGTTCACTCTTAGTTGAGTTTTAGGATAAACAAACATGTTCATTGGCTGCTACCGCCGTGCACTGTGATCTTGCATAAGAAATAGATCTTTGTTATCTGCCGTGTACATATAAATTTACCACTCCATCACTTAATGAGAGAGTTTTATTAACAAATATATAAAATACACAAACGTTATTTTGTTCCGTCCTCGTGTCGGTTTATATTTATGTCGCTTGCGGATTAGGTTATGTGATGCTGGACGTGAACAGTGAAAATGTCTTGCATGGTTTTCGAAACGTGGATATATGTCTTGATTACTGAACAAACTGTGGTGATGTTTATAAGACAAGAATAAAAATCTCGCATGGCATTCTTTTATATATAAAAAAAAAAAATGTGTAGTGAATTATTGACAGATTGTTTGGTGATATCAAGTTTTATGTATTTTTTGTTTCCCTATGTTGATAACACGTACAAAATTTTCACGCAATATTGTAATAATGTATACGGCATTGTTGTTTCCTATGATGCCGATTGTACACACTTTTGTCGGTTGGAAATAGTACGTTGGCGTGACGCACAAATTGAGCCAATTAGAATCTAGCCAATTGCAATGATATTACGTTATTTGTTTACTTCAGAACTCAACTTAGAGTGAACGGAGAATAGTATAGGGTTTCTGTGTGTATACATTTAGTTTTTGTATTTAAAACTAACAGTGACAATTTTCGGATTCTCATTACTTGGTATTTGGTGTCTTATAATTTGTTCTTATAAATACGGTAGTTATGTTCATGGTATTATACACATTTTTTTGTTATGCTCTGCAAATTTTTCTGTGATATTACCTACAAATTATTAGAGACCAGGCTTACTTTGAAATGTACATGATGTGAGTTAATTAAGTTTTGCTCTGCATGAGGTAAATGAGAAATATCACAATTTATAAATAAATTGTTATATATATTTTAATTCTATGTTTAACTCTACATTTATAGTTATACTTTATTGTATTACAGTACTGAATTGAATATTTATTTTGATCCAAAGAATAAATTGGTGCTTTCGAATTTAAATCTGTATGGTGTTATAGTAAATTGAGCTTGTTTTGTGTTTTTCAAGGAATTATTTTTCTCGGAGGTGTCCTAAAAATTTACAAAATTGTAATTGATGAAGTTTCCATATATTATTTGGTTTCTGTTTGTGGCAATTTAATTAACCCATTTCTTTGTATTACAGTGATTTTAGTTATATGTTGAATCTCAAGTTTTTTTAGTGATCATGTATTTGAAAGCTTTGTGTTTGTATCAGAGTTGTATGTTTTGCTTTATCATATTATCAAAATAATAGATTTTGTGGTTGTATTAAGTTAATTTATATCTGTTTTAATGTCATTGCCTTCTGAACGTTTGTGTGAAATATTGTATTAATTATTTTACATGCTGTATATTGTCTAGTATTCCTTAAATTTTTTAAGTAATTTTTTTTTTTGTTGTTACAGTTATGCAAGTTTTGGGGTATTAATATTTTTAAAAATATTTTATTGGTATTCACCTAATACTGTATTTTCATACTGTTAAAATTAATTTCCTAATTTGTATATAATGTAAATATGTTTTGCAAAAAAAAATTATTTGTGTACTATATGTATACTGTATATGGAAAGAATTGTGTGAACACTTAGATGTTGTGAATAAAGTTATTTTTAGATGTAAACTATGTAACTATTTTATGTAATGATTTCATAAATGGTTGTGTAACTAAGAGGTACAGAATATTTGACATACTACACGACTAATTGTGAATGATATTTGTTATGTATGTTGAGGATTTTATTTCCAGTTTCTTATGTGAAGCATTTTGTAGAACATTTATTGTAAATATGCATTCATAGTGATTATCGTGAATCTCTGTTAAAATTTCAGTTTGCAGATTTGAAAGGCTTCATGACGACATTTTTTGTGTTTGAAGTAGTCAATAGGTCATTAGCAAGAAATAATGAACCTTGTTACCAAATAAGAAAGATTCCTGTATAAAACTTTCCTGTACAAAATTTGAAGTCTTCCTGTTGGAAAACATAATCTGTAATACATTGAGAATATTAATGGGTATACTGTATATGTATGTGTTTGGAAGCTGGCACTGGTTATCTTTGAAATGTGCTGTTTATTTGTGTAGCCTCGCTTTTGTCACAAATTACATAAACAATTTAAATCAAACAATTCAGTGTATTGGAAAAAAAATATTAAAATTGAACTGTTGACATTTTTAATGTACTGGCACCAAAGAGTGAATACTTATTTACTATGAGACGAACATTTCCCACCATAAAGATGGTAAACTGCTAACATTGCATAATAAATAAGCACCATAAGCGACATCATGTGAATTTTATCAAATTTGTTCTTCTTTGGGTGGTTATGATATCGTAGGCTGGATAGTTGGTTATATGTATTGAAATTTTAGTAGATCTAATTAAAAAATATATGAGAAATTGACGTGTAGCATAACATTTACCTGTAAATATGTAGTTGTGATACAAACAAATTACAGGTTCTGTAAAATTGTTTGTGGTTATAAAATCAAATGTCCAAAATTCTAAGTGGATTTGTATACGTGCCTGTGTGCTCCAAGATCTTGTGCGATACTGATTGAAAAGCTCTTTTATGTTGTTTCAGATAGCATTAGTTATTAAGTGATGTGGAGCCTCTAGTCGACACACCTTTTCTAAATATTTACAGTAGAACCCGGTTATAACATTTCTGGATGTAACATTTTCTTGCTTATAGCACCACTTTTTTTGGTCCCATCATTTTTCCATAAAACATATTGCTTTCATTTTCTGCTTATAACAACACTGGTATTTTAATTTCCTGCATATAACATCACTTTCATCTCAGACATTAACCACAATTCTGGTAAAATTGTTCTTAACTGTATTAATTTAGATAAAATAACTAAGCTGTAGACTAAAAACAACAGTAAAAAAAATTTTTGTCTGGGAAAGTGTTGTAAGTGTGCGTTACAGTGATATTAAAGGCTATGATCATGAAGATGACGATCATGAACTTACAGAAGATAAGTGGGAAAGCCTTTATTATACACACAATATATGTATTAATCATGGTTTCTGATGGCACAGTTACTACAGTCTCGTATAATCTCATTATAGGCTTATTTACTGTACATAAACTATGAAGTTTTAAGTTACTTTTGTGTAATATCCATTTATCCAATTATTGTTGTAAAAATACTGATTCCTGCTTATAACATTTTCCTGCATATAGCACTTTTTTCACATGTCCCTTGAGAAACGTTACAACAGGGTTCTACTTGTAATTAAGATACGAACTACTGTTAACACCCTTGTATTACGTGGAAATTTTTTCAAAATAGGGTCTACCAAAAGGTGGAGTGCATATCCTACATGGGTGCACAGTCCAGTGTGGCAGTTGGAATAGGATACTTAGTAGCAATGTGTGTGGTGGCTAGTCTAGTCTCGAGTGTCACCAACCCTCACACACATGCACTTACTTCCTACTTGTTATATGTATCCGAAAAGAAAGTTGTGAAAGAAGCAAATTAAATATGAAACTGCTCGCCAGGATTTCTTTTTGCTGTTTTTTTTTTTTTTTAACTCGGCTAAAGTAAAATAGAAAATGGTAGAAAAAAAAGTGTGTATTAAACAGCAGTCAGTGTCAGCCGAGCCCACAGCTTTGAGAAATGAACAACTTCAGTTAAAAGTGGCACAAGTGACACAGGTTTGACTATTTGTCAAAGTTATTTTTGAGCTACAGTAATTTGTTTCCAGGCAGTGACCATAGTCTATCTATACAGCATAAGTTTGCATATTTTTGACATTTTCTTGAAAAGTATTTTGTGTAAAGGCAAGCTTAACGACACTTTTAATGCAATGGAAATGCCAGGCATGTTTCTCAGAAGAGAAATGTAAAATCAGGCAAATTTCTGTACAGACTATAGCTGTAAATTTCCCTTGAAAGTATTTCCCCCCCCCATGTTTCTTATAAAAAATAAAAGTAGTCATGGTGCATTGGTATGTGTGGTGCATTGTTTCAAGCAATACAAGTGGTTATATGAAGCAATGTTTTGATTCCACATGACTTTGTTTACATTCCTATATGCCTCGAGAGCTGGAACAACAGTTAATTTAAAAGTCATGTTATGTTGCGTAGTTGCTCTGTGATGTTAAGCCTCAGTTTGTCACCTTTACAATTACTAAATGTTAAATTAATATACTGAACTTATCAAAAAGTCTAAAACAATACAAGTCATCATATTAACAAAGGTCTTGAATTTACCTGCCTTTGTTTATATTCTTGTTTTCACAGAGAGCTGGAACAATAACAGCAGTGGAGAAGCTTCCATGTGTCGCTTCTGATAGTACTGTATTAATGACTAAAAACATAGACAGAGGTGCACAAGTACTGTTTCTGTAAGTAATTGTGCATCTCTGTCTACGTTTTTAGTAATTAATAACCTAGTGACGTTCGACACCTTTTCTGTGTTCTGATAGTATTAGTTATTCTATAGTGGTGAGTATTATTTAACGTAGCTGTTTTCCTTTATATTTTATGCTTATACACCAGCATACGGTGAAATGAAATTAAAACGCGTGAGTGTTCATTTCTTAAATTTTAATTGTTTTTTAAATAGATAATTCCAAACTTAACCTTAATGTGCTAACAAAAACATGACTCGGACAATTCTGCTCAAGTTAAAATACACTCTCAAATATTTGGTATCAAGTTTTGTGAATTTTTTTAGAGGAGATGTTCCTCCTTGTTGCATGTTTGATTGTTATTATTTTTAAGCAACAAAATGATACAAGGGTTTTACAGTGCAGAGGTATACTGTACACTACGTTGTTCTCCATAAGAGTGTGACTGTTCTAAACACACACTGTTGGTTCAATTTAAGAAAGTATTTAAACATTGTGTGTAATAATGGAAAATACCTAAGAAACTGGAAATACTTTGAAAGAAAAAAATTATGCATGACTGTGTGTATGTATATTGTATATAGGTGTGATAGTAACTGTATATAAGTATGTAGCATTTTTATTTTGAGGTAAATACGTAAAGAGTTCATTTAATGCCCTTTATAATGTTTGTTAGAACTTTGTACGTATTATGAATTATGAGACTGCAGTTTACCTGTGGTGAAATTTTGCCTTATGACTAACCAAGGATTATAAAACAGCTTTGAAGTATGTGTATACAGTATATACGTATATATAAAAAACATGCTTATAAATTTATGTGTATATCTATATCAATCATAAAATACATAAATGTAGAGTTTATGAATGGTAGTAATTAATTTAAGAAGAATAATTCAATTTTATTATAGTGTAATTATTTACTAGCCAATAACTTTTGTTTGTCCTGTTACATGACTGCCTCATTTGTGTATCCTACATAGCATTTTCAATTTGTGCTGTGGTAAGGGCAAAACCATTGGTAGTAGAAAGAAGAACCTGTAAAATTTATAATTATGTATGAGGAAAGTGTTCTTTAGGCTGTATTATATTCTTGCCTTGTTTCATAGCTTCACACGTTTTAGTTATGTATATTGTCTCTGCAATGATCAGTGATAAATTTAGCATAAGATATTGTTCATAGCAATTGTGCTTGTTGCTGATATTGCAAACATTTGGTACATTAAAATGAAATTTGAAAATTCAAACAGTCATGTTTAATTTTGGTAAGAAATTTCATTAAAAATATTTATATAGTATTTGGAAATAGAAATTCTTGAGTTTATTGTGTAAGCTTGGCAAAAGTTGATTTTGTGTAGAAATTAACTGTGATCATTCTTTTGTGTGGTTTGGTTTTCTATTGTGTTTTATAGTTTTACAAAGCTTAGTAAATAATTTCCTGAAAATGTTAAGAATCTTTGTATTTCTAATTTCAATATGCTCTAGCTCACAAAAAGTTATTTTTAATTGTACATTTATTTTTAATGAAAATTAATTGATTCTGTATTTACTTCACCATTAAAATGTCGCACTCGCACAACTCAACTACGTTAAACCCGTATCTTCAAAATTCCAAGTTAAAACAATAATTTTATTGGGGTATTTCTCTTATTAAGGCTTGTGGACCAGTAATTACTTCTGTTGATTGCTGTTACAAATTGTACACACATTTTTGATAAATTCGTCATTATTTGACAGCAATGTGCGTTTTATCTTACTTAGTTATTTTAGAAATAGTTGTGGTCTTGGGACCCAAACATCACCTGTTTTCAGTGAAAATATTTCCATTAATTTGTTAATTTTAGTGAGGTTACTGATAGTTAGATTTTTATTTTTTCTTTCAGTTTTTGATAAAGTTTGTTAATTTTTTACATTGTCAGCAAATATTTTGGAGGTTAAGAATGTGTATAAAATATAAAATATCTTGTTTGAGTAAATATTCAAATATAATTATTCATTATGTATATAACAATTATTTCGACAGCGGAAAGTTGAGAGAACATTTTGTTGGTTCTTGTTCACAAATGCTTGCAAATGGAATAGAGAAACAAGTTTAGTAAATGGGAAACAAATAAAGAAAACAATGTTTACCAGCATCATTCTTTATTGTTCACTGCAGTCGTAAATCAGACACTTTTTAGACAAAAGTATTGTAACTATACAGTATTCCACATTTAAGTTGCAAGATTGGAGTGACCTGTCAGTATTTTTTGTTAGTTATAATGCTGTAAAACAATCTAAAAGGTACATTTATTTTCATAATATATTACAAAATACTGCTGCTTAGGTTTAAATAATTTGACTAGTATGAAAAACTACTATAAAAATTATAGTTTTCAATAACCAATATACCGTGGAACATACTGTACGAAGTACAGTATTTTTACCGAGCGAGTGTGCTGTGGCTGAAACTATCAATTCCGGTGGCCGCAGCACATATTTCTTACTGCACTTGAGCTTTTTTAGAATCAGAGAGACATATTATTCACGTCGATGGTCTCATATTTTAAAAGGCTGCATTGTTACGTATTTTTGCTAAATCCTCTGATTTTGTCATGTGGCGCAACAGAAAATAAATGCATTCGATGCCACAGCACAGTGACGCATTCTGATGGAGCAGCAAAACACTGTCTCTGTATTATCAGTTTCTGTGCTGTTCACCACCGTGTGGTATACACTGGGTCAAGTACGCTCGCTTGGCCATGAACGCTTAATTCAAAGTCACTACTTTGGACTGATTTTTCCAAGGATTTTAACAATTTTTTTTACGCTGTTGATTTAAGACTGCCTGTGGAGAAAGAAATAATTACTGTGGCTGGTAAAAGTTTATAAATAGATTTGTATTACTGTTAATATTTGGCTTAATCATTTAATTTACGTTCTTATAAATTTTTTTAATACAATATATTTTTTTTTAACATTCCTTAAATCCTTTCATTGAATTGTAGTTTATGTTATTCCTGAATTCATAAGACTGAGGTTTCCACTGTATAATGTGCCGAAAAACAGACTATTTTTTGGGAAACGGTAGACTTTCAATAATACAGGTCCAATTTTACTCCAGTGAAATTAAATTCGGTTTTGACTATGGACTTGGAAGTTACGATGGGTTTAGTCATGAAATGGAATGCTGAAAATCAGTGTTGGATGCTTTTTTTGTCCGTAAGAATTGTCCTGATTTGTTGAAAAATGTGGTAACTAAGAATTGTGCTGTGCTGTTAAGAAGTATGGTAACTAAGGATTAATATTTTGATTTTAAATACTGTATTACTATACAAAGTGTTCGTAAGTTTTTTAAGACTATTTGGTATGCCAGGCTATAGGTAAGAGACAGCTGTTTTTGGAAATGTATGTATTTAAATACAATTTTTTATACAAACAGCAAAAGCGTGTAGCATGTTGTAAAATGAGAATGTGAAATCAGTATGTCAAGTAATTTTGATCTCATAACTGTGGAAATGTTACTTTTTATTTAAAAGGAAATTTTAAAATTAATATTGAAACAAAAGTGAATTAGGTACGTACATTATTATTTGTTGATGTGTGAAAGGAAATTTTATGTTCTAATTTTATGAAGTAATGAGAATAAACTGTTCAGATTCATTAGTGTAAAATATGTGATATAATGTAATATATAAAATATAATGAAATTATACTGTAGTAGTCAATCGTGTTGGCTTTATATAAATTTAATATTAACTTTTGAGCTGTGCATGTATACCTGTTTTGCAAAATATGTGACTATTGTGATTTAACTATGATGAAGTTGAATGCTTAACTGTAATAATTCCTAAATGTTTGTGTATTTTGTATTTGACATTTTATTGCGATTCTTAACAATAATCTAACATGTGAGTTTTACGAATACAACAATGTTTGAATTTGTATACAAATTTTAAAACTTTGTGGCCTTACTTTTATATATGCCTTTGTGGCTCTTGTGTATGCATACTGTTTTTTAATAAGAAAGTATTGTAGCTTTGCTAAAAATTTTTAATCATTTTGAAAGTTAGCATTTTGCATTTTATCATCTGTAAGCATGAGAAATAAATCACAATTGTGAAAGTCTTGTTTTTTTTATTCCCCTTCGTTGAGTGTACACATTTTCCTTCTGGAACCGAAAGCACCATGATGTGTTAATATCAACAACATGAACATTCCCAAAAATATATCCATTATTCTTTAACATACAGTATTTTGTAAATTTCAGTTTGGTAATTAGTGTAGTTTGCTGTTTTTTTTTTGCAAGGTAAAAGAACTACGTCTTTATACCGTAGTAGGTGCGGGCATTTAAGGACTGCTTTAAAAAAAGAAACTATGCTATAAGAAATTTAGTTATTTAAACTCGTGTTATTTTTATATATACCTAATTTAAAGTACCACTGTTACCAATGCATCCGTAGCTCAGTTGGCTAGAGCGTATGTCTGCTGACACAAAGATTGCAAGTTCGAATCCGACCACCAGCGATGAATTTTTTTGCGTAGTCTCAGTAAAAAAAAAAAAAAAAAAGAAATCGTAAGTTTTATTTTTCCATATACAAACACACAAGACTTCACCCTTAATAGCAACAGTGACACTAGAGCACTCTCACAACGTAAGCATTGGAACAAATATGGCGGATGCTGACTGCAGTGCCGCCTAGCAGCCAACGACGGAAATGTAACGACACTAGCGCCACCTACTTGCAAATGCTGGAAACGTAGCGAGACTAACGCTGCCTAGCAGCCAAGGATGGAATCGTAGCGATACTAGCGCCGCCTATCAGCTACAAACATAACCTTGACTAAGGGAAATATCGTGGGGGGGGGGGGGAATTCCCTCCTGAGGGAAAAAAAATTCCAGTCAACAACTGACAGCTGAAAACAAGATGGACAACGTGACGTCACATGACATATAGGTATCACATGTCATATGTCACGTCACATGTCATCAGGATGACTAAAGCATACTCTGCTTATTTATGTTTTCTTGTCTTATTTTTATTTTCAGTTTTTTGACAGTCATTTATTTCGCAATGGAGTATGTCCAAGCAAATAAATCCTGTCATGCACTCCCATTGCACAGTTCTTTCAAAGATCATATCAATACCCGGTATGGACCCGGTATGCATATTTCTCTGAGGAAACTGGAAAAGAAAATGGTTGATCTATCACGAGGTTCCAACAACTTGACTTTTCTGTGCAAATGCCGCAGTGAAGGTGTAATTCCTAAGGGTCTTACAGTCAAATCTCCTGTGAACAGCAAACAGGCTCAAAAAATAGCCCTGAATGCTAGCAAAATACTGCTGAGCGAAAGAATTTCTGCCTCTCACTGTCAAAAATCACAACTGAACAATGAAATATCGGCAATACAGCTTGAACTACTGTCCATAATTAGTACAAAAGATTTTAATTACATATATCAGTCCATCACGAATCTTGTCCAGAAAAACTCTGTCAAGTGCAAAGACAGGCAAAAAGATAAATTTACTGTGAACATCAAAACACCCTCCGCACCAAAAAGAACTGACACAGTTATTAATGCATCCTCAAGAAATTTGTCAAACTTCGAGGAAAATGTCTTACAAAAAGGTCACAATTTCTGCATTGCTCCACGACACATTCCAGCACTTGACATAGTTTCATCCGTTGAGAGTGCAATATACAAACTCCCTGCTGCTAAACACGACGATTTTCAGTGGACTGTACGCACAGCGATTAATTCAGCTGGCTCACCAAAACCTAATATCTCTCCTGATGAACTCAAAGCCATCTAAAATCTGACCCTGACATTGTAATCCTTCTGGCTGATAAGGGTCGTGCTACTGTAGTACTAGATAAATCAGATTATGACAAAAAAAATCACAGATCTTATTACCACTGAACAATACACACACCTTGAAAAAGACCCCACTGCCAGCATAGAACGAGTGTACCAAACTTTGAAAAAAACATCAAAGTCACTTTCCAGACAAATTAAGATCAGAGTTGACGCCACACAGCAGTATATCACCCCACATATATGGTCTTCCAAATATCCATAAACCTGACATGCCTCTGCACCCGATTATCAGCTGTTGCAATGCTCCATGCTAAAAACTATCAAAATGTCTCCTAAAAATTGTTGAACCCCTCATAGGGCAGACACCAACTTTTGTCAAAGACTCTAATCATTTTGTATCCATAGCCAAAACATTGAAAATAGAAAACACCGACACCCTATTGAGTTTTGATGTCCAAAGACTTTTTACCAATGTGCCTGTGGCTGAAACTCTCAACATTGTCAAGGCCAAGCTGGAAGCTGACCCAAACCTAAAAGACAGAACAACCATACGAATTCCGTCCATCATGGAAATGATTACCCTCTGTGTCACCGCAACATATTTCCAGTTTAATGACAGTTTCTACAAACAAATAGACGGCATGGCAATAGGCTCTTTCATGGTGAACATATTCATGGAGAACTTTTAGGAAGAAGCACTTAGCCAAAGCAATAGCCCTCCCAAAATCTGGCTTCGTTATGTAGAAGACACTTTTACTATCTGGCAACACGGACCTGAAACCCTGGAGGAATTTGTGAACTTTCTAAACTCATTGAGGCCATCAATAAAGTTCACCTATGAGAAAGAAACCAATGGCACCATTCCTTTTCTGGACGTGCTAGTTAGCAGGGAAAACAGCAGCCTGGAAACAAGTATACAGCAGGGATGCCACTAAGTTCATTTCCAAAATCCTGTAATTAGCATTAAAAAATCCTGTAAAATCCTGTAATAATTCAAACTTACGTCTACGTATTTTTCTGAAGTTTTTTAGAAGATTCTTGCTGTAGAATTTTGATAGTGAAATTAATATATATAGTAAATTATTACAGTACGGTATTGTGAAAAATTGAGATGTTATACAGGAAACCATTTACTGTTAATGTTTTTTACAGACTGAACTATTTTCTAATCTGTTTTGGTAAAGTAGCAGTGAAACTTTCCACCCGTTTTCCTATTTGGAAAAATTTGTAGAATGAGTGCGAACATGTTCAACTGACTACTTATTGATGAAAAATTAATATACTGTATCTGCATAGGTTTAATTATGGCCTCGAATGAGACGTAGTTTGCTTGTATCATGGCGCCGCACATAAAATGTAAATACACGTATTTATTAACATAATCGCCGCATGTTTTCACCAAAATTTTTGGTACAAAATATGGGGTGCAGCCATTATGAGGGGTTTTAAAAATTTTCCTTTTTTATTTAGTTTGGCATAAAATAAAGCACAAATTTACGTATATTTGCTTGTATACAGCATGACCTTTTCTGCAAAAAATAAAGGGAAAGATTTTTAGGTTTAAAATAAGCACAAAAAAGATTAGTGAATCTCGTTAATCCATTCATGTACGTCGCTAATTTTTGTGTCATATGTTGACAAACACAGATGTTAGAAATATCCGTGAATATCTAACATTATCCGTCTGTCCGTTTTAACCTTTAAATATCCGTTAAAACGGATAAAATCCGTTAAAACGGCAAGCCTGGTATACAGGAAACCTATAAATACAGGCCAATACCTACATTTTTCATCCAACCACCCCAAAGGCACAAAAACTGGCATAATTCGCACACTAGCCAACCGAGCTGAGATTATTTGTTCCAACAAGAAATCCGTAGCTGAAGAACACAACCAAATAAGAAAAGAACTCACAGCCAATGGTTACCCAACAAACACCATCAAACAGCACATGAAACCTAACAGAACACTTAAGCCCGCAGAAACAGAAAAGTCATCAGGAACCTTAGTTATTCCGTATGTTCGAGGCCTTTCTGAAAGAAATAAGACGTCTAGGAAACAAATACGGACTTCGAACAGCATTCCGTTCTAAAGCAACCATTAAAAGTATGGTTACCAGGGTGAAACCAGCCACAGAAGAACTACAAACACACAACTGTGTATACCAGATACCCTGTGAATGTGGCCATATGTACATTGGTGAAACTGGCAGAGCTCTATCAACCCGCATTAAAGAACTGAATAACAATTGCAAAAAAGGCGAAACCTAAAAATCTAGACTGGCCGAACATGCATGGGAAAATAGCCACAAAATCCTTTGGGAAGACTTTAACCCACTTACACAGGAAACTGACAAAATAAAAATAAAAGAATCAGCCTTTATTATTAGCAATAGCAATATTTTCAGTCAACAGAGCATTGAATTAAAAAATATGTGGATCCCATTGATTTAAAGAGAAACAAATTTACAGCACAAAATAAAAACAAACACTCAACCCACCACAACCAGTCAGTCAATACATGCTACGCGACCAATCAGGAGACAGCTCGTCTCCCATTGGCTGAGCACGATAAGGCCTTGGTTTTTCCAGTCTCCTCAGGAGTGTCGGCTTGACCGTCGTAGCGAGCGGACGTACGTGTTCGTGCCAGCGCGCAAGAGCACCAGCGAGCTACGCACGCAAACAGCGACTACACTCATTCAGCTATTAACAGCGTAAGTATTGCTCTTATTAGAGGTGTTGCACCCAGGAGAGAAGTAGACCGGTCTGGGGCATAATTTTCTTGCCACCAACCTCTATAGCCGAGCCCCCTGGTGGGGGAAGTGGTTGAAACTCTCTTGGTTAGTTTTTAGTTTAAAACGTTATTTAACTATTTCACTCAAATTAATAATCACGTAACTATCGCGGACTAAACACCATGGACGGCCCAGGGGCCT